>JAOTRQ010048494.1:0-15853 GCA_028565875.1 Hoplisoma paleatum
TATCCGACACGGAGGCTTAATTTCCGACCGGAACCGGACTGGATCGGATAGCTTAAAATTGGTCGGATATTCGGGAAACCGGAACCGGAATCGGAGATCCAGTGCAACCCTAGTTCATTTATGTAGTCATATGCCAGGCTTATTAATAATGCAGTTGTGAGTTAATCGGAATTAAACAGAAACAAGAAAAGCGGTGAAAACCCCAGGATTTGTTTAAAAATACCCAGAATCCCTAGAGCTAGTGAAAACGAGCTGGTTGTACAGTGATACAAATGAAACACTCGGGAGAGTTTTTATTCCAACACGGATGTATGTGGCACCTCACCTGTGCTTTGAGGGAAGTTGGGAATATCGCTGTACTGCACAACTTTCTGATCCTTCAGCATGTCGGCCAGGCCGCCGAGTCCTGAGCCGCACACGATGCCCACCAGGGGATGCACCGAGGTCTGGGCCAGCAGCCAGTCTGCAGTAGCCTTGCAGGACTCGTAACCATATCTGAAGGGTAGAATAAGGACATCAGTGTTTGTTAACCCAGCGAGCAATAAAAACTGGGTCATTAATTTACTTTACGACTATAAATTTTGTCCTTTTAAAGCTGCATAACGTTTTTACAGGCAACCTTTATTTTAACAGTCAATATTAATCCTTTGACGTACTGTTCGCAATAAATACACACTTATTTATATAAAAACAGAACGCCCATATTGCAAGAGCTTTTGACCAAGCATGGCTCTTGATATCCAAATTAATCACCCCCACCCCATTAATACCTCTCCCCACCCCAAAATTTGCTCCAAGCCCAAACAAGTGCCCAAACAATAGTCCCAAACCATAAAGACATTTATTCAAATTACAGCAAGATATTTAACGTTTGTTATAATTGTGATAATGATTCCCTTACTTGGAAATCCTTTAATCATATTTTTTGTTAGTTCATTTTGGGGTGGCATGGAAACCGGATGGGTAGCACTGCCGCCTCGGAGCAAGAAGATCGAGATTCCTTCTGTGGTGAGTTTGCATATTTTCCCTGAGTCTGTGTCGGTTTCCTCCCACAGTCTACAATAAGAATGTGTGTCTGTCATTATTGTCATAACTGATAAAGAATATGTGTGTATTCTTTATAGCTGGGTGTAAAAATGTTAACTTGTTCTTAAGTCTTAAACACAATCGGCATGAAAACTAGTTTTTCCTTTATGTCATTAAATCTCTGAACTGTACGAGGAGGAAATCACGTCCCCCTGCACTGGTTACCACGGCAACATGCCAGCCCACGTTTCCCTCCCATTTTGGTCACACTTCCGCACACAAGTTTACAGCGTTGAGTCATCGTTACCATAGTAACCAAAACCACAATGCTATTCAGAAGCTAAGTAAACCAATAAAAGAGCATCACCACATACCGGATACCAAACCACATGGAAAAAGAAATCAAATATGGCAGTCAGCACACATGGCTGGCACGATGGGCAGCCCTACCCACGGGGGCCTGGATCAGTTAATCGTTAGTAGTTAATTAGGTGCCACGCTCAAGGGCATTTCAGTCACAAATAAAACCAGTTCTCTAATCATATTAAACTTAAGCGTGTGCACACACACACATACACAAATAAGTTATACTTATAACAGATACATCTGATTTACACATATAATACTGAATACACAATTGTAACTTAGTATAATTACAATGTTATAATCAAGGTATTGTCATTAATCTTTCATTAAATATTATTTTGTTATTGTTATTAATAGAATCAATAGTATTTATATTTAGAGATGTATTTGTTATTTAGTCCCGGATCCTGTTACGTAAAAATGTATTTTCGACACTAGAAGACTGTTAAATATAAACGAGTACCACTTGATATGTTTAGTAATTACATATATATTCAATAAGATTTTATTTTACTATCTCAAAATATAAAAGATTTAGTCTGTTTTGTAAATACTACAGTACACTATACACTACAGTACAACACAATACATTACAACACAACACATTAGAGTACCTTACACTATAGTACACTACACTACACTACAGTACTGTACGCTAAACTACAAAACACTATAATGCACTATACTACACACTACTGTACAGTACACTACAATACACTATACTACAGTTAAGTACGATACACTACTGTACACCACAATACACTGTACTATACTACAGTAGTGTAGAGTACACTACACCACGCTGTACTACAGAACAATACACTACAGTACATTACAATACACTAAAGGACTGTACACTACACTATACTACAGTACTGTACACTACACTATACTGCAGTACTGTACACTACACTATACAAAAGTACTGTACACTACACTATACTACACTACACTACACTATACTACAGTACTGTACACTACACTATACTAAACTACAGTGCACTATACTGCAGTACTGTACACTACACTATACAAAAGTACTGTACACTACACTATACTACACTACAGTACACTATACTACAGTACTGTACACTACACTATACTACACTACAGTACACTACAGTACTGTACACTACACTATACTACACTACAGTACACTATACTGCAGTACTGTACACTACAGTGCCATCAACCACGCGGTTCCAAACCCCCTCGACTATACAATAAAAATTCATCGCGCAAATGTATATGTTTATTAGCTGTCAAATATACGGTTTTAAAACAATAAATAAATAGCTGCTGTGAGTATGAAACTACAGGTGCATATTTCATCATATTCCGCATTTCTCTGCATGGCCGGATTCAGGATGCTAACTCTTCCCGCTAACCACCGCGGGCGCGAGTATTACAGCCACAACTCTACTTATAAAACGTCATAATGAACATTTATAACCACCGTTCATACTCACGCAGAAGGAGACTCGGGAAGCATTTTATCCACGCGTCTCTGAACCGACACACAACTGTCACTCGGGTCCGTTATACAGTAACTGACCGGTACGCGTTACGGACTTTCCATGCAGGGTTTCAGTCCCGCCCCCAAAACATCGTTCTCTACTCTGATTGGTTGGCTGGGGGGTGTTGGTCGAATATAGAAGAGTCACGTGTCTCATCATATTTTCCTTCAGAGCGCACGTGAGCACGCGCACGCATAATTACTCAGACATAATAGAATAAGTCTGGTAACCGAAGTACGTGCGTCACAGCAGCCTGGGGGCCATTTCTTCCTTTTTTACTAAATCATTTATTCAATTTCACTTACTGATTCACCCTGTGTTCATTCTTGTGTGTGTGTGTGTGTGTGTGTGTGTGTGTGTGTGTGTGTGTGTGTGTGTGTGTGTGTAAGAAAACTATTATGTAACTATTATAAAACTGCCACACATAGATGGTAATATATGGCAGACATGACCCCACAATGGAGACCAAACCTACCCACATAACTGTTATCCGAAAACGGTTTTAGGTTTGGCCTAGAAACTACATGTGCATGATAAACTCAGAGCATCCTATTTATGTTTTAGAGACAAATTTCCAGAGTTCCCATGCATTCTTTTCTTCCCCTATCATGTGCAACACAATGTTTTAACTGATATGGTACGATGTGTTCTGCACCTTGGGATTATTTAGTCACTACATGTAAACAAGCTTTAGAAATACACGAGTTAGAAGTCGTCACAGAGGGTTGCGGTCCAAGTTTTTGATCTGGCATAGTTTTTAGGTCAGGTGTCTTTTCTAATACATCCATCGTATTTAATCTGGACTTGGCACTGGCAGTGGTTTGTGCATCCTAGTGGCTAAGGTGGCAGTGGACCAGTGGGAACCTGTTAACCAGTGGAAACGCCAAGTTTGAACCTGAGAGTTGCTAGTGGACCTCAGTGTTAAATACAAAGATGCGTAAATTAATGAACTTCTAACTGTAGGTTTCTTAGCCATTCAGTACTCGTATAATTTCAATGTTGACTCAAACATAATAACTAGTTTAGGTTCTTAAAATAAATAGTTTGCATTTTTATTTTTTAATAACAATTTTTCGACTTTGAGCATTAAGTAAGTTTGATGAGAAGCAAGACCTTGGGTCTGAAGTTTGGAATTCCAAAAGTTGGCGTGTTCACAAGTACAACATTCATGCTGAGGTGCTTTGTTTGGATCTTTGACAAGATCGTCTGAGAATATAGCTGGCAAAGGCTGGCTGGCAAAGGCTGGTACTTTTGAAAAGGGAGTAGTTTCTATCAGTAAAGCACATTAAATTTACAGAGCTTTATCTCATGATAACTTGACATATTCCAACTATAAAGTTGTGTTACCTTGTTAACAAGTTTAAACAAAGATAAGCACTGTACAGCTATGGACAAATATAATATATCACATTTTTATATGACGAGCAAACATCAAGGCACCAGACAATAACCAACGACTTGGTGCATGCATAATTACTGCAGTACTGTTTTCTAATTATTAATTTCTATTCTAGCACAATTTCTACGAATTCAATGTAACGCCATAAAACCAGCAAATACATAATTTAAATATATGGCAACTGAACAAAATAGAGAAGTGCAAATTCCTCCATTCTAAATAAATAGACTAGAGCAAACAGATCCTTGTACTGGGGGTGTAGATGGGAAGGAAAATTGTCTCCACTTGTTCACAGATAACTGTGAAGATCTTTACACTGAAATCTGCCTTTTCCCATCACTGGAGTGTAGCTCCAACTATGAAAACAATACAAATGGCTTGTTAAACCTCAACACATTCTATAAGCTAACGTGAATTGTATGCTCCTTAATGTTCCAGGCATGCTTTTTCCCTTAATGTTAGAATCACGGTCTGTCAGAATGTCGATTACGATTAAACACATAGTCTTACAAATGGGCTCAATATTTAACACCAGATAATTAAATTTCCCACCTAAACACAGATTTCCATTAATAGCTATAAAGCTTGACATTATGTCTCTATCAGGTTGTCACTTATGCAGAAATCGGTAATGGAGGCTGTCTGAAACGTTGTCAGTAGTTCAGGATGTTAAGCTGAATAAGATGTATAGACTGGTGACTTATTTGGGTATAGTCATAACCTTTAATGAGGAAAAGTCATAACCTTTTGTGTTTTGCTTTACTCATTATACCACGCATCATACCTATTCCCTCGGGGTTCCACCAGGTGGCAGTGTCAGCTTAAACCTTATTCTAAAACTGCCGCACTTTCAAGTTTGAAAGTCAATTTTATAAAAGGAAAATAAGCACTAATCAAAACACATTTTAACAGTTTTAAACCTCTTTAAAACCCACATTGCAATAATATCTTATAATAATCTTAGGTTCTCTTATACATGTCAGGATTGATGACACAAGTTTGGAAAACAATGGACGAAGAAAAGAGTTTATTTTTATTTTCCAATTTATGAGTGTCACTGTGTTTGATGTATTTCACCAAGAGTTTAATGAAACAATGAATTAAACTTTTGGTGAAATAGATGTGACAAAACCTTTGTGCCCCCTTTATAGAGTAATTTAGTTGCATTGCTTTATTTTAAGTATGGGTTAAGAAAATGTTCATCATTGCATTTCACAAAGTGTCCCATTACTATTAATTATTTCCTTCCTCTGTGGCAGAATTGAATGGCAATTAAAAGCTATGCAATCTTATCTAACAAACCAATGACCTCACATCCTTTCTGACTGACAGCAAAAGGATGCAAAACGGTAAATTGGAAAAAGCAACTCAACACTACCCAAGACTGTAGGTTAAAAATGGATGGTCATGTCCAGGTGTTGAGTAATATTTGACAAAATAACAGTTACTTTAAACTATAAAGGTTTTCTTTTTTGCTTCACTTGTCTGTTGTTGATTCGGGCTCCCTTTTGAAGGGACTGGGGTTCTGAACATTCTGTTCGGTGGAGATGCATGTGAGGGAACGTTGCCCGTCACATTCTAAAGAGGGTTTATAAACCACGGAGGACAGAACGTCATGCTGCTTAGTCCTCTATAGTTCCAATGTCTGAGAAGATAATGTTTAGTTCCTTGTATCTGTACATGGACACAGCTCGATAAGCCGGCCAACTGGCACAAATAGAGATATGAATTAGGAATGCCGACATTTTAAAGTCTAGTGCAAAAAAGCATAGTTGTCCAAAAATTAATTCACAGTCTGTCACATTAAATTCACAATCTGAAACATGAAGATGAAATGGTGAGAAAAGGTTGTTGAAATGTACTGGTCTGAAATCTTCAGGACCAGACTGAACCACAACAGGAGCCATGAGCTCCAGTAAAGAAAAGTTGACAGTTATCGATACCTAGTGAAAGGACAAAAGCTCAGGACGACTGTACAGTACAACACAATATTATATACAATGTGCATATTTTTACTTTTATTATATACCCAAGTATCAACTTACTCAAACAACCAGGGACTGTTAAGATTAGTTCATCTTTATGTTTTGGAAAGCAGGTAGAAAGTGTAAACTGTTGAACATGCCAATTTCAGCGGTGACTCTTCTTCCACTGTGCCACTGTTTCCCCAGCAAAGGAAGCTCTTAATCAAGATCGAATCTTTGCACTGTTTCTGCAACTCTTTTCTTTCTGCTTCTTTGTTGAACTTGTGGAACAGACTCGGTGAACCCCAAATCCCAGGTGGGCGGAGTCTCCACAAAAAGACTGTCAGAGACTCTTGACGTAAAAGCACCAGAACTTCAGCCCCCGTGTTTTGCAGCAGGTTGGATGTGAAGCGTTTTTGTGCAAAGTAAACAAACCAATAGGAGGTCCAGCTGCTGAATCAGGGAGAGACTTACAAATGTTTTAAAATCTGTGTGACCACCGGTACAAGGTAAGTTTCACCTGCATATTTACTGGTAAACACTCATTAAATATATGAGAACTATCAAGTGATGTAGACATGACCTGAGTGACCTCATTAGAGTTGCACCCACGTTTATAATCTGTTACACAGCATAATAGACAACTTTGTGGAATGTATCTGTAGATATTAATGCCCATATAGTCAAGAAGAGACCTCTGACACCAAACTCATCAAATGATGCTGTACAGGAAATCATTCTGGAACAGTAAAGGGTCTTATTCAAACTGTTTAATCCAGATGTACCACTAATTCTTCTGGAAATCTATAAAGAGCCAGAAAGATTTTAGGCTCTGGGACTTGAAAGAAACACAGTAAGAGCCATTATCTCTAACTAAAATAATATTTTCTTGTGCACTATATTTTGTCAGACCTCTTTTGATAAGGCTGAGGAAGAGAAAAATAAGTTTAAGTCCAAGTTTAAAAGTCTAAGAAAGGGGATGCTGGAGAAAGGTGCAAGTGAGGCTGCCCAAGGGGGATTATTATCCACTGTTGACTACTAATGAGGGTACAAGTGGAGTCTTTTTGTTAAGCGTCCTTTAACCCGTTTTTCTTTACTCCCGTTTGTTTCTTTGTGGGTTGGCCTTCTATACAACAGAAACAGGTTACTTGTATGGTGGTCATTTCCTCTTTTGTTTTCTTTAATGCCGTGGTCCTGGTCAGGGTCAGTGGATATTAAAGTAAAGATAAAGATATTTCTTTTCTCAAAGCAATTGTTGTTTTAAGAAAGGTTTGCTTTTTGCATTACAGATTCTGCAATTATTATTGGGGAGTTTGCTGGCCTGTAGGGATGTAGTTATATACAATTTTAAATAAATGGTTAATTAAAAACATGGCCAAATAAAAGCAGAACAACAATTTTGTTTATTTAAATTTTAAGAGCACTATTTAGCAAAGAACCAATCTGTATGCAAAACAAGTTAAACTCCTAAAGTAAATAATCAGGAGTAATCAGAGGTCATCCTGGTCCATCCATAGTCCAACAACATGCAGCCAGGTTAATAGAAGACACGTAGTGTCAGTCCCAAGCTTGTATAAATAGGAAAGAAGTGTCAGGAAGGACATCCGGCATAAATTATGTGCTAAATCAATCATGTGAACCATGATCATAGTTGTGATGTCTAATAGAAGCAGTCTAGTCCAAAAAAATTACAAACACATCTGTGGTGTCAAGCACTGAGTTAAGAATCAGGGTTACATTGTTTAACATGCTGGTTGCTGCATTAACATTCTGGTGGGTACGAACACCTATCCTTCGTCCATCAGCTTCCTCTGAACACACACTCGAAATGAATTCACTATAGAACATAATAAAGACTCGTGAACAAGACAGGAAGTAGATTTCCTTCTGTGCTAACAGGTCCACGAGCCTTTCATTGGCAGAACGAAGAGTAGAAGAGAAATGGGTGAATATCCTAAGAGTTCTGAAAGTAATTTGTGAGTGAAAGTAACTTCATTCAGACCTGTTCTAACAGCAACAAGCAGACTCTGTGTGTATAAAGCAGCTCCTGTGTTAAGTAATACCCCGTTTCCTTTTAATTCATCAGATAAGCAGGGTTTCCAGGTTCACTTCAGTGGCCTGGATGAAGAACCACGGCACAATACTTTTAACAGACACGAACTATCTGCTGAAACCTGTAGGATTGAAGGAAATAACATTTTAGTGTTACTACTAAATCACATTTAGTTACATTATTATATTATTATCTATATTATAATATATTGGTGCTAGTATTTTATCATATATTGTTATATTATAATATACTGGAAAATGTTTTCTGGAAATATTTTGTCTCATATTGTTTTTCCTGTACCAGAACGATGACAAATAAGTTTCTACAGTTTTGGTTTGTTTCGTTCACAGATGACATCACCAAAGCCCACTTTTCCTATAGTGAATGAAGCGTGCCATTCCCAGACACAAACCGAGACCCTAAAGCCTTTACTGGACAGCCCCGGGTCAGGGATTGAGATGTTTCAGCTTCATAAGCGCGTGATGTCCAAAGATGGACGAAGCAATGTGAGGGTAGAGCATGGAAGCGGGTGGCATGCGCTGTACCTGCGGGATCCTTGGACAACCTGCGTGGATTTGCAGTGGCGGTACAAGCTGCTCATGTTTAGTGCCACCTTTGTTGGCACCTGGTTTGCTTTCGGTCTGCTTTGGTACCTGCTCGCGTGGGTTCATGGAGACCTGCTGGGTGAGTAGTGTCAGTTGACTTTCTCTCCCGACAGTAGCTAAAATGGGCTGTGTCCCAATCACACATTGCTGTATTATTGGTGTGTGTGTGTGTGTGTGTGTGTGTGTTTTACCCAATTTAGAATTCAGTCCTCCAACCAATCACACCTTATGTGTGATGCAGATGCAGTCTCTGACTGGCGCGTTCCTGTTCTCCTTGGAGTCGCAGACCACCATCGGCTACGGCTTCCGGTGCATCACTGAAGAATGTCCAACCGGCATCATCCTTCTCGTCATTCAGCTTCTTATCACAACCGGAATGGAGATCTTCGTGACTGGCACCTTTCTTGCCAAGGTTTTTTATTTATTACTCACTCATTCTCACTCATTTCTTCAGGAAATGCAACTTTCTAATTTAATTTGATACAGTAGCTGCAATGTTAATGGTTGATTGTTTACATGCTCCGACTATTTACATTTCTTATTCACGTCTCTAACACTGTGTCCATATTTCAGCTGGCTCGACCAAAGAAACGGGGTGAGACAGTCCGTTTTAGCCAGTATGCTGTAATAGCTAATCACAATGGATTTCCTTGTCTCATGATCCGAGTAGCCAACATGCGTAAAAGCTTACTACTGGGCTGCCAGGTAACTCCAGCTTTTATTTGTATTTGTCCAAATAACTTTTACAAGTAGGTTTTTATTCACTAGTGTTCCATTTGGCATTTTCCCTGCAGGTTATTGGGAAACTGCTCCAGCCTTGTGCACCCAAGGAGGGAGAAACGGTGCGCCTGGACCAGCAAAATGTTCCGTTTAGTGTGGACACGGCTAGTGAAAGCCCCTTCCTTATCCTCCCCCTGACCTTCTATCACACCATCAATGATAACAGCCCACTCAGAGCTTGGGCATCTCAGGGTACTGCTTTCATTGCAATTCAACTTTACCCACTGAACATATTGGAAATATAATTTATATTAATGTAATATAAAGCAGAATAAAAGACATGACTACTGACTCCTGAACTGTTTTGGTCCAGGACAGCTGAATATTTCTATATGGATGAACTCCTGCTTCTGATTGGCTTCTGCAAGAAAAAACGAATTCATTCAGTACATGGACAGTAGGACATATGTTTTTGTTGTGCCGATAAATATTTGCTTCTGCTTTTCAATCCTAGGTGGTGGAGAGCCAGAACAAGCTGAATTTGAGCTCCTGATAATGATGAGCTCCACTGTGGAACCGACCTCGGCTACTTGCCAGGTGCGAACGTCCTACCTGGCGAAGGAGATCCTGTGGGGCTACGAGTTCCCACCTATCGTCTCGCTCTCTTCTAAAGGGAATTATGTTGCTGACCTTGCATACTTTGACAAAGTCATTAGGGCAAAAAGTCCACCCCTTTTTCAAGAGTTTGCATCTGATAGTCAACAGGGTAACAGTTGTAGTAACAGAGGGATGGAGGAAGGGAATCAGGAGAAGATGCAGCTGGAAAGGAGCTACAGAGAAGGAGAGGGAGAAGGAGAACGTAAAAGAGTAAGAGTCAGTAATGTGTAAAATTTACACGCTCACATAGACATACACAATGTTGAAGTCAAAAGTTTGCATACACTGTTTAGAATTTTTTTCATGATTTTTCAAAAAGATTCTTTTGGGAACTGACCTTAATGCTTACAAGTTCATTTTATTGACTTATTGGTCTACATAGACATAATTGCCAATTATCTAGAGATGGAGAGTGTGAGTTAACAGGTTTTTGGAAGCCCTGTATTGAAACCAAAACCACTCTAACCCTGATTAATTATAAGATCTATTGACAATGAAATGAGATTAAAGATGTGGTCACATATCAGTACTCTCGTCTATGCACTACTGTACTTTAGTCCATGTAAACTACTACAGAACATACTGTAGGTATAATCCATGGAAAGGAATGAAAGGTGCTCATTGTATGTGACATTTTGACTTGAACTCTATGTATAAATGCACACAGAAATATAAGTGTTCTGTATTTAGGATACTGAACCACGACTACTGTAAACTAGCTGCACTTTAAATGATTTTAATAGTGTTATTGATCTGCTTATATGACGCTAACACAGTACAGTAAACGATAGTATAGTATAGACTACTGAAATCATGTTGTGTGTCATTTTGTAGTCTGCGCAATGTCGTTTATGCTCATTTATGGTCTTCAATGGAAAAAAAACAAATGGTTTTCAGAACAGATCATGTTGTGTAGTAAATAAATAAGTCCAGAACCCCATATGTTTTGTTATGTGTACATTTCTTCTGAACATCACTGAATCTGAGTCTGTGAGCTAACATTAGTCGACATCATTAGATGTTCAGCATCTTTAACGAAGTTTTCACACAAATGTGAAACCCAAGTGCTGTGTGAACGTAGAACTTCTTGTGCTGAAGTTGTGTAACTGAAGTGTTCATAGCGAGTTGTATAGTTTCATCTGCCTTAACCCTGATTTAGCTGATATGATGCTAACTGTCGTGCAGTAGCATTTTAGCATACACGTAGCATTTTTCTCATTACGACGCTTAATTTATATCATAATATCCAGTGATGTTCTGGGAAAACAATAACATAAATGTTATAGAATTCTGAACTCCATTCGTTACTTTAAAAATTAAATTAAAAAAGCGCGTTAGAACCGGAAAAACCAAATATGGTCATACCGAGAACTACAAAATGACGCACTACTTCAGTAGATACACGTCAAGATTTGAATCATTGTTGCTAATTGTTGTAGAATTGTAAGAAGAGTCGCTATTAACATTTTATGATGACTAAAAATGAACAGACTACCAGCTAATTACAACTAATGTTGACTAAAGTATTTTAATCACAAGTTCCAGTTCCAGTTATTGTGTCACTGTGGCAACATTTAAAGAGTGTCTCCCCCTAGTGGATATAAACGTCAGTATAGTGTTATTTTAAACACCGGTTACGTTACTAACAATAAAGTGGTAATAAAGTCTTGTCTTAAGTTTAACATTTTGTGCCATCAATTATACTTAATGTACAGAAATAAATATATGCATATAATGTCTGTCTTGATATACGATTATATACATTTAAATAAAGGTCTACAATGCCATTTTTATTTCTGCAATCCAGTTCAACCAAGTACATCATATGACAGTTTTAATAAGGGGTAGCAAAACAGCTTCTAACCCCAAGTTATTGTAAAGCTGACTTGACAGTGGGCAAGTTTCATGGGCAACACGTTCTTGCAATTTATAATGCATGCCAATTATCAATTTTTATTTTAGAATTCTAGAATTACATCAGTCAGTCTGAACAAATGTATTTGTAGCATAGGATGACCGTCGGGGAATTTCTTTTGCTTTGATTATCCCCCACAAATGGTCATGTGATCAGTCAGAATGGTTTTTACTCACTCCACCCTTGTAAAACAGCCATGCTAACAAAATTCTCCTCACAGCATGTGCACTCATAATGATCTTTAATTCCACTGTTTGTCTTTCATCTGTCACAGTATGTAAGTTCGTAATAAGTTTATGATAATAGTGTCTTTTACCTATTAGTCAGGTTTTATTTCTTCCAGAAGAAAGGTATTAAAGTCATTTACAGCACTGGTGCCATAATAATAAGGAACTAAATATCTTTAGTTGAAGTCCCTCATTGACATTTAGACTTTGGAGCTTTAGAGCTTTTAAAACAATAGACATATGGATTCCATTCTTGGAATTTGGCAATAAATGTATAATATTAGGATATAAACTTTTATTGCAGTCTGGAAAACACCTTACCTTTTCGAATGACTGATATGCAGTGACCCCAAACATCTCTTCAAGAGGAGCAAGATATTTGGAGATTTGGAGATGAAGAAGACAGCAATGTGTGAAATAGACCCAAACCTAATCAGAGTCATCTGAGAAAGGTTGGATTAAGGTCTGAGAGTCAGACAGTAGTGTCCAACTAAAGACAGGAAAGTGAGGAAGATTCCAAAAGACTAAATTGGAATGAATGTCAAAGAAAAATCTCCAGGAGATACATTTGTTTAAAAGAGGATGCAGTTTCAGGGCAGTACACGGACCTTATATAAATATATACACGGACAAATACATATAAAATTAAAATTATGTATTTTGTTTTGTTTTGTTAATTGTTGTTTATTTTGTAATTTTGTGTTTAGGTCGTTTTCTGTCTTGTGACAGGCCTTTTTAAATCTAAAGTTTGCCTCCCAGTGGACATCTGCAGTACTGCAAGAGACGATTTTTTTTACGTTCATTCGTTTATTGTCTATTCCATCACGTTATAATGGTCAAAGTCGCGGTGGGTTCCTCTCATTTAGAGAAAGACTGGAAATAAATACTCATATGGGGTATTTTTCGTAGCGCTAATTAACTTGACAGCATGCGTTTCGAATAGTGAAATTTTTTTTATAAATAATATTATTTATTTGTTGTTTACTTGTTGTTCATTACCCCCCAAACACATATCGGTTTCATTCGGAATTATTTAAGTGTCTTTAGTGTCTTTTGACCGGTGTTTGATAGACCATTTTCCATGTGTAATAATGTGTTATAATATATTAAGTAGTTTATTTCAAATGTTTTTATGTTTAGGACTTTTTCTTATTAATTTTATTACGAGTGTGGCAATTGTTGGGGTATTAAAATACAAAATACAGGAAAGGCCTCGTTATATTTTATATCAATGAGAAATTAGACATTTTATATTAGACTATTGTCTCAAATGGATTTAATCTACTAACAAGTGTAAGAGAAACAGGTGCTACCATCTGTTTACCTTTATCTATTATATCCAATACACAGTATGACATATAGACCAGCACAATACCTGCATGTTTTAAATATTTAAAATAATATTTGTGCTGATGTTCATCGGCGTGTAGTGATAAATCCACGCATTGGTACAATAGTGTAATTTCACAGCTCTTGTGTAAGCAGTTGCTGTCAGGTTTCCTCTGACATACAGACTAGTGTTTATAGTGCTGTAAATATTAATGACTTATTATTTCTATTTATTAGGAAAATGATGAAAATTAGTGACTTACTACAGTATTACTTACTTATTACAATTACAGAACTGAAAGAAAAGAACCAAAAAGCGTCAAGACTACAGAATTAAACACAAAAGTAATATTTCCTTATATATCATAAACGAATATGGCAAATATACGATATTTATTACAAATTATATTTTAAAGCATCATTAGATATGTGAACATTATTTCATTATTATTTATATGATGATGATGGCCATTCGAATATTTTATTATTAATAACAATACTAATAAAGAATAATCAGAAGAAGAACCATTTGAAATGTTTTTATTTTCAATATATTCTTAGATCATCGGTGTTTATTTTGTTTTATTAAAATAAAAATAGCTTAAAGCGTTTTTTGACGTCTAAAACTTAGATGAATAAGATTGATAATTTATATATATTTAGATTAATACGTCCAATGTCTCAGCGGTTAAATGGCGTAAAATAATAATAGATTGCAATTAATAATATTAATACTTTTACTATAAATACAACTACTACTACTACTACTACTACTACTACTACTACTACTAATAATAATAATAATAATAATAATAATAATAATAATAATTAATATTATTCTAACAACAATAATGGTACATTTTCAAACACAACTTGGTAACGAAAATCCCAACGTGGAAGATTTTGTTCAGTAAAGCATTATGACGTTATTAAAGGTTATACAAGTGTTATATCTTATTATAAGATGTGACCGTCATTCTATGTTTACTGTGATGCTTGGATGATATTGAAATCAGATCACTGTTTTCTCTTAAACTTTAAATAAACGATTTAGTTTCTTTTTATTTTTTTTATTAGTTTAATCTTAGTCATTTCACTAAATAGTAGTTTAAGTATCTTTAGATGTTTAAATGAAGATACGTGTTGTATTTACGTTTTGACGTGTTGTGTTGTTACAATAAACAATATCCAGAACATTTTTTTATGTTTGTAATTAATGTTATGTTATAGACAATAACATTGTGTACTCTGCAATGTTTAATACGTCCTTTTATACGTCTCAAGTATCTTATTATCATAATAATTATAATTAGTCGAAAGTGCATATCTATCATTTTTCCAATGAACTTTATTGAAACTTGCAAATATTTATTTGTTTGAATTGCAGCCTTCATATTTTTTATTATTTCTGTTTTGCTTTGAGTAAACCAAAGTAAATTAAAATACAATTAAATTAAAATGTCCTGTTCTGTAAAAGAATGAATAATAGTTAAATGTAAATAAAGCTCTTAACGTCACAACTGCCATAACACATGTTAAAAAAGAGGAAAGTAAGCGAACGTATTGTAATTAACTTATTTTTAAATGATTATAAAATTAGTTCACTGTTTCACTATAAACAAAAGCGTTTGCTGTCAAATCGTAGACATTTAAATGAAATGTCTACTTTCTACATTTAATAACAAATGTATAATTAATACTACAATTCTTTATATATTTATACACACACAGTGAGCTAACGGCTAAAATGAGTAAACATGAATGTACATGCACAGCCATGTACAGGAAGATATTTAACCAAGAACTTTTATTTAAAATAAGTGCCGGCTTAACATGGTCCCAACAATATCAATATTTTAATAAGGTATCAAAACACAACAACATAAGTCTGGTATTTTAACAACAAATATAATTTTCATCGATCTACAAAGCTATGGAGTCAGTAAAGCTAACAGGCTAACAGTGGAAAAGTAAACAACAGTCTGTCAGGCTCACAAGAATCGTGTGTGTGTGTGTGTGTGTGTGTGTGTGTGTGTGTGTGTGTGTGTGTGTGTGTGTGTGTGTGTGTGTGTGTG
>JAOTRQ010048503.1:0-15853 GCA_028565875.1 Hoplisoma paleatum
AAATCACTGAATTATTAGAAGATGTAAAGATAAAGAGAACCGATTGTAACTGTATTAAGTGTGAATGACGCTCGGTCAGAGATGCTGGTCACGTGTTGATGACGCCGCTGATGTAGTGACGTTCACTATCCGAAATTCGTATTGTTATCCGAAGCAAATTTTTAGCCAAATGGTTGGTTGTTATTCGAATTGGTCGCTATCGGGGGCGTTCGTTAACCGAGGTTCCACTGTAATTGGTTTTAGTCTATTATTTATTATTACTATTACTTGTTTATTCATCATTTTACTATTACTGTTTTATTTGTAAAGTGTCCTTGTGTGTCATGAAAGCCGCTCTTAAAAAAACATAACATTAGTATTGTTATTATTAAATCGAATGACAATTGTGTGGAAGAAAATCAGTGTTGGTGTTCTAGGGTCAGAGTCATTCATTGATCAACATCGTTTAGCTAAAAATTACAACAAACTTTCTCGTTCGTCACTAAAACTGGAGGGTAAACACAAATGCAACAACTCACTCAGATTGATGTATTACTTTACGATCCATAAAGTATTTCAACACAGAACAATAAAAGTAAACCGTCGTTAAGGTGACGTATAAATCGGCCTCATCAGCCTTAACTGTGTGTTAGCATAGTAAGTATTAATATAACTACTGTCTAAATAGATTTGAATAATCTGACTTGTAAGTTGAGGATTTATTAGAATCCTGTCTTTTGTCTTATACTGTCCTATACTACCGTTTGCAATAACAAAAATGCTGCCCAATGAGGTTTATGTAATTCTAGAACGTAGACCATTGGTTTAAAGGAATGAAATAAAGCAACATCCTTCTACTTTTAAAGCCCCGTTCCATATTTCTATTCTGTGTATCTACATATCAAAATCTAGTTTGTTAAAAGCCGATTCGATTCTACAGTCATTGTACTGGCTTCATTGCATCTTTCTGTTAGTTACCCGCTGCTGAGGCTCAGCATCCAAACCAGCAAAGTCAGTATTTGCTTGGGAAGCTTGAAATGGGTATCGCCTAGGCCCTTGTGTTAGTTTCTGAATGAATTTATTGACATTTTATTTAATAAAAAGTGTGTGATGTTGACCAGCATGACACAGATTTCCCGTGAGCGTATCTACATCATTCTTGTGACTGCACAACTTGCGGTCTGCAATTTTCAGAAAGCAATCTGAAAATCATAGTGATTTCTTTGCCCTTTTTGATGATGGGGCAGTTATCGACAACGCTGCCATGGAAATCCCTGAAAAGGCTTCAACATGTCAATGAGCCCCTGGGGGTACAGTCAATTTCAGCCGTTTTCCACAGTAAATCCTAAGATTTGTTGCAAGAAGTTACAGCTGTTTATTTATTAGTGTTCCTTCAATGTAACACATTCATTGTTGTGATTAATTAGAATTTGATTAATATGCTTAAAAAAACATTATCACATGCCACACAGCAGCTTTGACTTTAGACCACCATATGAAAGATGGGTAAGAATGGTGTTTAAGGATTTTAAGATTTAATCTTTTTTGCGTGTGTGCGCTTGTGTGTGTCTAATACAGAAAGAGAGATTTTGTCCTGACGTGTGTGTGTGTGTGTGTGTGTGTGTGTGTGTGAGCGCACGTGCGCGTGCGTGCTTGCGTGTGTGTGCATGTGTGCTTGCGTGTGTTTGTGTGTGTCTAAGACAGAGAGAGATTTTGTCCTGCCGTGTGTGCGTGTTTGTCCCCGTGTGTCTAAGACAGAGAGCGATAGATTTTGTCCTGACACGTGTGTGTGTGTGTGTGTGTGTGTGTGTGTGTGTGTGTGTGTGTGTGTTATCTCCCTGTGCAATCTTCTTGTTTGTAGTGTACAGACAGGAAAGTATTGAGTGTCAAAAAAGTAGGAAAAGTGAGTAGAACACTGTCTGAGCCACTATAAATAAGACCCCAAAATGAATATAGTGCTCTGTCCACCACAATGGGGCTCAAAGACAAGCAAGACTCGCACCCATTACACACAAATGCCCATCAACCCCTGCAACCACAGGATAATCTGTCTTTAAAATTGAAAAAAAAAAGTTTAAATAAACCAGTATTCAAATATAACTATTATTCCATTAGAATTTTTCATGTTCTAATTAGACATACATATTATTTATTAAGCTACAGTAAGTAACTGCGATTAAATACTGCAGATATGTGTTTCATTATGAACTATTTGATTGACTGGTCGAGTATTTATGCTTTATAGCCATTTTCTTTCCTCTCGATATAGATATCATTGCAATCATTATTTAATTGATATATACTAAAGGACAAACTGTTTCTTGCTCTTGTATTGTACTGTTATGTCGTGTACTGGCAGCTTGAATCTTGTAATACACATCGTATCTTGTATTCCAACATCTTTTCTGATGGTTTGACAGCTCTGGGCCAATTATGAAGAGAAACCAACTGAAGAAGTAGCTCAGCTGTCCGAAGAGAAGGAGCGTGTGGCCAACTACAAACCCGTCTATGTAACCGAGATCACAGATGGCCTGCACTTCTACACACAGGATGTAGAGACTGGTAAGTCATGAGCTACTGTTCATTGGTTAATACGGAAACAAGGCATGAGATTAAATAGAAAGCAGCTTGTTCAAAAGCAGGAATATAATACTAAACCGAATAATGAAATAAGATCTAATAGATAGCGAAATGAAGGTCAGAAAGAGGATAAACGATAACATTGTAGGTCACCTATTTGAAACTGAGCTGAAAGCCAGTGAGGAAGCCCTGTAAATGTATATGATATGAATATAAACACATTTGTATTTATTTCCTTAGTTTAAAAAATGTATTCCTACTGACTAGAATAAAGTTACTAAAAAGTATCAATTACTATATGTCAAACTTGTCACCCATTTAATCATCATGTAAATCAATAAGAATTTAAGGACGTTGTGTTTACATTATGAGAAATCAACTCATTCAGAAGAAGTCAATATCCAGTCATCCGATGGGTACTTGTTGTTTATCATCGTCTATAAATTTCTACTTGGTTAAAGCTTCATTAGGGGTGTCTTAAGAACATCTGTGATGTAGAAAAACACACTAATGTACAGAGCTGGGATCACAAGTGTATATCAAGTCAATCAGGTTGTGTGTAGATCACAGGTTGTGCAGATTTATTCCAATTACCCAGATCCCCAAGGTGTTGCAGGCACTTATTTATCCCACTCACACCAACAAAACACCAGCTTTTTGTTTCTGTTGTAACCTTTTTTGGTACCGAATTTAATCATTCACTTGATTAAGCATTTTGTTCTCCTCAACCTTATGAATAGGGAGAGTGTAAGATTTAGCATCTAGTATTCCTGCTCATGTAAAGCTCTCCTGGTGTGGACAAAGCACTATAAATGTGAATAAAGAGGTTCTGTACACCTTCTTTTTAACACACACACACACCTGTTCTTCTGGCTGCTGCTGCAGGATCTCGCCCTTAGCACATGTGATATGTGCTGCGATTTCTGCTAAATGTCATGGCTACCAGCTGCTAGCTTTTTATATATACAGTATATCTACATATGCTCCATATGCTACAGCACATATATATATATATATATACACATACTAATTAGAGACGTCAACTGGCTTGATGTATATACACAGACATGAATCAGTGCTTTTTACTGAATAGTATTAGCACTGTAGGATGTGAGTTTGGTCATGTCATTTGTCACGTGTCGTTTGCTTAAGAGAACTCGATCTTTTTCATGCACCACAGTGAACATGGATGGATCAGAGAAGTAATATGTGATGAAACTGTTTTCTTCACTGGTTTAAAGCTTTATTTACTCTTTCATAAACAGTGCAAAATCGATGCTAAATTCTGACCACTTTTCATTAAGCACATCAGGAGTTTCAGCCAAACTAAAAGAAATGAATCATAAAATGTTTTTAATAAGGCATTTAAGGCTTGTAAACAGTTTGTGTGGGGGAAAGAATAACAATTATTTCGCAAACTTTTGCTCTCATGTGCAATACAGTTTTTTTTTTCCCCTTAGCAACCAAACCTTCCGTCTCTTTCAATATTCGAGTTTACACTATTGCTGGGGTGTGTGTTTTATGCCACAGCCATGTATGTTTGTTTGTATGTATGTATATTGATAATACGTAAACAATATAAATGTGTGTGTGTGAGTGCGTCGTCATTGTTTTGTATTTAGAAATTGAAATGTTATTTTTTATGGAGGGAGAGACAGTTGTTTTCTCTGTGGTATGTCTTATTTAAGTAGCAGAAGCAGGAAACATGCCACATGCCTGAGTTCCTGAAACGCTGCAGGGTTTCATGGGTAATTTTGGAAGCGGCTGCAATCAAAACAAAGAGCTAGATTTGCTTCCAGCAGCACATCGTGAGCGGGGGGAAAAGACCCAGATGCAGCCTCCATTCTCCCTTAGCGATTGCTCCCATCTTACAAAGCAGTAATTTAGCGCACGTTGCGTCGTTCAACGCCTCCCTTCCCACTCTCAGCCCTACCGCTGATGGTGAGCGGAAGCTAAATTAGTCTCATAAGAGCGCCTTAATTCTCTTCTGTTTATGTGTCTCTGATGCTAAGCCAGGCCCTGCAAGAACATCTGAATAGGACAAGATTTGCTTCTCTCTCTCTCGCTCTCTCGCTCTTCTGGGGTGATTTGTATTCCTCTAAACCATGTTCAACCCCCGATGCAGATTTTTCACTTGCACATAACACTTACCAATGATTTTGCTAAGAGTGGCTTGGAATTGCTAGCTTTCAGTTCGTTTTAGAAATGTAAACACACTTCTTGTTGCCATACAAGAGCGGTACACACACTATAAGATGAGTGAAAATTAAATGCTGTGGGGCATTTACTTTGCTACCAAATATTTACATGCATGCTTGTGGTGCAAAAGTAAAAATGTAACTATCCACTGATTATTATCAGTGTATTATCTAGTTTTTGAGTGATTACACCAGAACTAAGCAAACAGCACTTAAGACTAGACTTACCTGGGGGGTATATTAACCATATAGGAAAGAAAAAAATATATAAACAGTTATAAACTGATTTACTACGAATATTAGATACATATTTAATTGCTTGAGTTCTTGGTGGGTTTTTTACAGTGATGGCTAAGGTACTAGGTTAGTGATCAAAAGGTTGTCTTTTCCCACCAAGTTTGGGCCCCTGAGAAAGACCCTTAACCGTCAATTGCTTAAAATTGTGTTCCGATATAATTGTAAGTCACTTCGGATAATTGTTTCTGCTAAATGCTGTAAATGTAAATAATTAAGATATGTATTTATATTACACTAATAAGCTGTGTCACTGTCACAGATCACATCAGTAATATTTGAGAAGTAGGGTCGATGTTTGGTTTATTCTTGTAATCATTGGACGAACCGGACTTCTGATTTTATGTTTAAAACCACTGAAATCTTCCAGGCATGCTCTGGGCATGCATGCAGTGAGCAGTATAATAAAAAAAACTGTTAATGCAGCGACTCATTTAGACTATTATTTGAGCTGAATGCTATTCTGCACATTGTATAAACCTGTCTTGCAGCTTAATGCCATAATCATTTGCACAGTGTAGTATGTCACAACATAGAAGAGCAATAAAAGGCAGGTCATTTTTTATATTCACTAGGGAATTCCAAAAACATTTGATCTTGTTACATTGCTGAGTAATTGGCCCATGCAAAGGAAGTGAACGCGGTATTTAGAATAATTCATCAAGCAGGGATATTGCTAAATGCTTTATGCATTGGTATTCACCTTGAACTTTTGTCTCATTTCCAATGCATGCTGAATAGACAGTAATGGCGTACATAACTCTAGAGAGAGCTCAAAGCACTACGAATCAAAAAGGGTCTTCAAATTAACCCCTGTGTGAGGTGGACAGGAGAAATTCTTTCATTTGAGACTGAAGAGCACCAACTACCCTCATGGATCAAAGGGCCATATGCAGTTAAATAAATCATAAATCTTACAGATGAGCAGATTTTAAATCCAACTAGATCTATCATTATACAATGTGTTTGCTTCATCTGTGTGTATGCAAATCTTTATTATATCATTAAACCCAGACAGGTGATGCATTCGGATTTAAAAGCAGCTTTGTCTTTTGTATTCAGTGATCGCATTTGACTAGTTCATCGTCTCTTTGTGATTTGGAGATGATTAACTGCACTTAACTACACTTTTTAGTGAGTTCTAGTACCCAGTAGCACCACCACCAATATTAGTGAACATTAAATACATCTAGTGCTTTCGATGTTGGCATTCAAATCCAATTAGGAATTATTGAACAAGATTTTTATGAAGGTTGCCATGTTTTATCCGTATACTCAGTTGTATGTCAAGTATGGCATCTTTATGTCATCTGTTATATCATGTAAGTCTAAAAATAGACCATTGTGCACTGGGGATGTAGCAACACACAGTGCAATACAAGCCGCAAAGCTGGATTCATGATACGATTGTTCTCGATTTTCCTTTTAAATAAAATGCAATCTAATAAAAATCTAATGAAATATTCTGTCTGTGGTGATCTTTTGTTTATCTTAGTGATGAGGTACGGATAATATCTTAATTGAAGTTTAAGTTCGCTGCTCGTTACATAGCAACAGGGCCCTCTGCTGTTACAAGTGAATATGGATTTGTTAAAAGAATACCAGTTTGAATCAGGTTTGAATTCCTGAATCAATTTGAGGTGCATCATTCCATACTCACAGTGCATTATTTATGAGGGAGCAGTGGAGAAGTCTGGGTCCCTCCTGTGTGAAGATTGTATGGGTTTTGTTCGAAAGCTTTGGTTTCTTCTCACTGACATGGAAGGGCAGTTGGAGATATAAAAATAATGTCTGAGGACATTAACTAATGGATGATTTGATGCATCCACTATCTGGCTTGTCAGGAGTGTAAATAATTGTAAAACATGACATTAAAATCCTAAAAAAAACAATTAACTGTAGTAGTTTTAAAAGTTACCAAGTGCATGCTGTTTATACACTTAAAAATCTGGTTTTATATGAATAAGAAAAAAAATCACTGCATGAGTGGATTTCAGTGATGCCACTCACAATTGAAGTGGTCTGGTGAAACTGCTTTTTCTTCAAGCAGGGCTTAAACAGAGGCCTGGCAAAGCCAAAATCTATTTCTAGCTTGTATTTACTGTGTATTTTCCTGCTTTAGTCATCTCACAGTAGAGTAGTTCAGCATGCTTGTTTTCATTTTTTGTGTAGTCACGCAATCAGCTTAATAAGCATTTAATTCTGTTGTAGGTTACATTGCAAATCTCTAAACAAGCTTAATTCAAACAAGATTACACTAAAATGACTTGTCTAGGAGTGCTTGTAAATCAGCTTTGCACACTGTTATGGATTTCATTTTACAAGTAGCTGGACCACTTCTTCATGGTTGGCATAATAAAGCACAACAAACATGTATTTGAACAACAATTAAGTAATTTTATTCCCTGGTCTAGCTCTTTTTGGTTGTTTTTATTTTTGGATGATTCTTCTAATGCGGTTTGGAAATCTGTGAGATTCAACAATTTTCTTCTACACTGTGAGCTACATCTACAGTAAATCTTGAAGTTCAGGGAACAAAAAAATTACCAGTCTACGAGGCTATAAATTATCCCAGAGGCAAATGCACCCCTCTTGTGGCTTCCATGGATCTCAACTAGACTCAAGATTTCAAACATCAAAAACATCAAACATCTACAGGGTAATATGGTTAAAAATAGTTCATAATTCATCACAAAGTCTCTCCAGATTGTTCACAAATTAACACATTCATTAGGATGCATATGCAAACATTCGAATGTTCATTCTTGATAGGGTCTTCTATGAAGAATTTAATTAACCGTTCAGTTTGAGATGTGTGTAGCATGTTGAGATGTATTCAGGAACACAACCTTGTGAACGTGAACACTTCCCCTCCATACCTTGTTGTAAATAGTCTCAACGGTAGTTACGTCCATTTTGAAAAAGAGGTCTGATGTTCAGCCTAGAACTTGTGCTAGCCAATCTGCAGCCCCATATGGTACCAAGGCCCTAAAATAGAAAACCTCTGCCCTAATAATTCAATGACAGTGTTAGGGGTGTAAGTGGTACCTCTTCTGCCTTGCTCACTTGCTTTAATGAGAGCATCTGATATTAATTAGGTTAAATTAAGTGCAAAGATTTATATAGCACTTAGAGTTCTGCCTCCTCCTGGGCTTATTTATTATTTAACACACTTCCTAGACTCACAGGGAAACGTAGCTAAAGTAGCATACGCTAAGAATGTGCTGGCATGGCTAATAGAGCTTACTCACTTAAGTTTTAAAAAGCACAGGTGAATGTTCATGCTCATGAAACTGCTTGATAGTTTGCTGATTGGAAGGGTGTTGCACGACTAGACAGTGTAGACAGTCAAAGCAAAGCAAAGTCTTTTTTTATTCAACCCTCCTCACCAATATGGCCCAGTTTAACATTGGCTTTGTGCTGATTAGGGTATCGTCCTGGCTACCAGCTCGTCTGTATCCTCATTTAGTTTACTTTGCCCGCTATTTCTCCCCAGTGGTATTAGTAATGCATGGATGTAAAGCCATTATGCAAGAATACTGAATGACACCTTAAAACCTTACAGCTCAGTGATTACACTGATTACAGTGTTGTCGGATGAAATTATTGAAATTGCTGCAGCATTATGCTGAAACAAATTTCTTTACCTAGCTATTAGAATGCGGAGAAAAGAACTTTATTTTGTAGTCATAATAATGTTATTTATGTAGTCGTAATAATGTAGTTATTTATGTGTCGATTTATTTAACTTTCCCTAAAATGCTTTTTTTTGTTTTATTTGTTTTATGTCAGAGTTGAGCTTTTCATTAAGTGTTGTACTCTCTCCGCATATGACCTCCATCCAAGCTTTCCAGTGTCTAAATAAATAAAAGAAATCAGTCGTTTTTAATATGCGACAACTTTCATTGTAGTGGTATTAAAGCAGTCAGTTGGCCTATACAGTTTTTAAACGATGTTCTTTACTAATAGAATATGTTAGACTTCTTGAAGCTACTTTAGAAGCTTTAAAACACTTTTCAGGCCCCAAAGATCTGCTATCAGGTCATTCCTGCATTTATAGCGTAGCAATTCTACATGCTTTCATTTTTAAATATCCAAAGAATGGTACATAAATCTATTGAACTTTTTAGACGATTTATGCCCGAAGTAGTGTTTGTTCTGTCTTTGGATTTTGCGCATATATTTAATGTGAATAACGTGAATGATCCTCTTGTTTATCCAGGTACTCAGCTTGAGAACCTGATGGAGACCATGCGTGCAGAGATCGCCGCTCAGCCACCTGTGGAAGGAGCCTTTACCCCACACAGAGGAGACTACTGCATTGCCAAGTTTGCTGATGGAGAGTGGTAAGAATTCTGGGGCATCCACATGTTAAAGCTTTTTAGCATTTCGCCATATGATTTAGCCATCTAGTAGTGTAAAGTTCACAAACCGTGCTGGCTAGAAATGTTTTAATGATGCAAGTGCCTCTCCGCACGATTGCCATTTTAAACATGTTTTTGATGCTACACACAACGAAATGATTCCTTTGCATTTAACTCAATGTGCAGCCTTAGCCATGGCATCCAAGTTAATCATGGTATCCATGAGCAGTTAGGGGTTCAGTGCCTTGATCAAGGGCCCTTTAGTCGTGACCTGTTGACTTTCACTCCAGCAACCTTGCCATAAAAGTTTATAAACAACACTAGCAAATGAATGACTTAATTAAATGTCATTGAGCTAAAACTTGGGTCTTATTAGTCATTATTCTCTAGTTATTATTCTCCTGATGCCATCAACTCAAATCATGCTTTTTTCTCTCCAACCAAAGAAGTTTAGTTTTAGAAGATTTCACCTACTGTGGTTAACACCTTGTTCTGTGAATATTACTACTTCAATAAAAGTCATTTACTCATATTAGCATGGAGATATTTTCTTATAATTTGGTACCACTTTTAACAAGTTAAAGTAGGGAATGTTTTTTTAACAACCAATAAGACATTTTATTGTGTTCATGAAAAAAATAATAGTTCAATCTGTAATATTTATAATATTTTGTCATTGAATGGATCTTAAGTAAGAGCCTGCATATGAATGATTTGTACAAATTAGGTAAAGATCTGCTCAAATTTGCCTTTGCACAAAGGAATAAAATGTATCGAGCTTATTAACGTGGACAACAGGCAGCATACTGTGCTAACACCTTGACTCATGCGGTTCGGTAAAGTTTATATTAAGTGTAGATATTAGATGAATTAGCATTTTTGTGGTATAAGTTTCCGATCCACGTTATTAGGTCACATTCACATGTGAAAACTGCTTTTGTACAGGCTGTCCAATGATTTACTGTTTTGTGTGGAGGAGCAGCTTTGTAGGCGTTCTTTTCTCTAATTGCCACATTGCACACTTTTTTTTTCTCACTCGTCTGGATAGATTTGTACCTTATTATAGCACAACAATGTTGTTTTACTTTAAGTGATGTGAACAGATGTGCGCTTTTTGAATACATCGACAGAACAGCTTTTTTATTTTATTTTTTCTTAGTGTTGTATGCACAATGTTTGCTGGTTGTAGTTAACTTCATTCTGGCTTTGAAAGATGAAGAAAGCACAAACTGAAAGCGGTGATTCGAGGTTATTGTGTATGTGAGGAATACGATCATGTATGGCAAATTAAATTTCTCCCCATTTATTCAGTACACCGATTTTAATCTTTACTTACATGTCATATTAGTTATTTACATTGTACATGTTTTAGCTTGCTTAGACTATGTCTTTAGACTATGACCCAATCAAGGCTTCATCCTATCTCAGACTTACTTTCATTAAGGCATAATTATTTAAAGAAACGATGGTAAATCGATCGTGCTAATGCTCACATGAACAGAAAACAGCTACATTAATTTTACCCACCCATGAACTTTATTTCTGGAGAGGTGTGAGTTTGGTACTGAGCTGAAGTAGGTGATTTATACGACTAGGTTTGTCCAGAGGCCAAAGAACAATACTGTCATGGCTGCATTTGTCCTCGTTTTATGATCGTGTCAGCAAGAAAGAGCTATGAATGGATGAAGCCTTTGGCTTCTGAATAAAGGTGAACGGCTTTGTTGTAACCAGGGTGTTTGCTTTTAATGAAGTTTTATCCGATCAGAGCGCTGATTGAAGACATAAGAACAGATGGAAGTTCTCATGATTAAATGCATGTGTGTTTGGAATGACATTGTGGACCTCATAAAATATGAGAGATGGCTCAAGAGGATTAAAAAACAAACATATTTGTTATTACTATAGCAAAAATACATCAAGCAGCAGGATGCAGCTCCCTCTTGAAACTCAAAATAAATTTTAGTGGCAAGGTTTTATCCTCTTAGGTGGTTAATAGTGGTTTAAGAGCCATCTGTGCATTGTACAGAAGTTTGTTGTTTATTTATTTATTATATGTTAGCAGTTTGGCAGAGATGCGCATGCTTATCAGTTTGCTGCTTTAATGAGAGCTTTGTTGTTGAGGGACGATAAAGGAACATACTTTGTCTGCTGGGTGGGTGTGAACAGCAGCCTCTGTGGGGAGGCCCATTACACTCTCATTTTCCCCTTCTCTTCTCTTTATGCCTCCTTCTTTTCTTATTAAATGCTAATTAGACGTAGCTTCATTTTAAGGCCTGCTGCTTGGCGAGGATATTTCAAAAGCTCGACGTGTTTTCTTTACTGCTATCAGTCTGTAGCCTGGTGGGTCCAAGTGTTCTGTTCTCTTTCTGTCAGTTTTGTTGTTCCCTCCCTCTGAGATCAATCAATATAATTAGCACAGTATTTTATTTGGGAAGCGTTTACACTAAATGCTGACTTCACCTGCCTTCTGACCTGGCCTTAAAGTAAATTCAAAAATGTGATGTAATGCCTATTGCTTTTAAGGTACCAAAATGTTTTTCAAAATTCTGTCTGATTTAGTCTTTGAGCTATTAATGCTTATTTGCTCAGTTTTTAAATGTAAGTTGCTAGTGATAATGGTATCTGCTAAATACAGAAAATGTACTCATAGCACTTCTGGGGGATTTTTATGTTCTGATTCTACTTCAAGCATGTTTTAGACATCGTTCCCACAGTATTATGAATTGTGATGGGGACGTGGAATGTTAAGTCTGTGTGAATCCTAAACTAAGGAGTCGATGCTTCCTCTTCGTGATGATTGGAGTTAGTAACCCGAAGTGAATTGATAATTCTTAGTGCTCTTTTAACGATCTATTTATTATTTTGTGCGGACCAGTAATAAATGCCCCACAGATTTATTGTGTTCCAACAAAATAAATTGCATTACAATAAACTTAGTATGAATCATCTTGGCTGTTGTTGATTCCATGCTAAAATGTTTGTTTATACAATCTGGAAGTCATGGGGCAGGGTTGTGTATATAGTGAACAGACAGGCATAGCGTTATTGTCATACATGCTAGTATTACTCTCTACTTTTGAAGTCTCCCCTCTCTCTCGCTCTCTCTCTCTCTCTCACTGTGTGTGTGTGTGTGTGTGTGTGTGTGTGTGTGTGTGTCTCAGACTAAACATTGTCATTATCCCCCGGCTGTTTAAGGTTGCTCAACCCTGAGCTCACACGGTGATGTATTGGCAGAGCAGAATGACGCTGACCGTGGTGCTGAACTGTGCATGCTGTACTGGCACAAATTGTTTGCATTGCACACCTTCCAAATGTGTGTGTTTTGGAACAAGCTCAAGGTTAAAGAGTAGGACTAGATACTGTGATTCCTCTAATTATGAAATTGTTAGTCTTAGATAGACTTCACCGAGCTATGAACTGTCAGAAAACAGTACCAATAGTAAAAATCGATTTTCTTTTTCTTTCCATGGGGGAAGGCTTCTTTCAGGACTCAAAAGGTGCATGGAAAGGGTTTGTGAGGTGCAATCAATCGGTCACGTTAATATAATAACATACATACACTTATGCACTACAGCTTATAAATGATAAATTATAGAAACATTTTTATTCTACTAGTATTGATCATTTTTTACAACTCTCAATGACACTGTCTCTTATTAGTGTTGCAAAAGTTTCATTTATCTGTGAGGCCTAGTAGACAGATTTCTTTATTCTCTTGCAGATTTTCTAAATCATTGTTTGATGTTTCTCTCCTCAGGTACAGAGCTCGAGTAGAAAAAGTTGAATCCCCAGCAAAGGTGCACGTGTTCTACATAGACTATGGCAACGTAAGTACTCGCACACACTTGGTTTGGTTTATGTTCATTTGAATAATCATTTTAGTGGGTGCAATGTAATATCAGGTACTTGTGCGCTTATATAGTCATATTGTATTACTCACTTCCTACTCAGAAGATTTAAAGTATTTTTGAGCATCTGTTAAATATAAATGCTTTAAAATGTCTTCTATGGCTGCATTTATTAATTTCTTTCCATTTTCCTTTTATTTACCATCAACCATAATTGTTTAATTGTTAATTAATCTCATCAGAAGATAAACACATTACTGACTTTTAATGCATGTGAGAGAGAACAGGATGAACACTGTTGAGCATGACCTGATTGGTTGAGTGATATTAAACAGTTAATTATAAGCACATTTAAATCTGTTTGACATAAAGTACTTGAAATGCTTTCAGTATGCATAAAACAATATTCTGTTTTTTTTTCTTCTATGAAGCAAAGCGACACAGTTTTCCATGCTGACACAGTGGTACATTGACAGAGTTTTTTTTACAGTTTGTCCCCAAAGTTTAAGCTGATTGACCTTTGCCATTGTATTATCTTGCGTTGCAACTGATGTAGTTTAAAAGCAATGCACTGACCACACAACAGTTCTCAAAACCCTGACTTGTATAACATTAGATTAGTTGTATTTAAATGTGAACCATGACATCTTCATGTTGACTTGGGAACTATATTATGGTAAAACAAGGTTTGTGTCATATATAGCAAATGTGTTTGTTTACAATTTAGTTTCGTTTATTCTTAGATTAAACATTTTTCATGTTTTTTATTTTCCCCATGTGTTGATGATAACTACCAGAGCTTTCTTTTAAACCAAAATGCATTTAAAATTGCATTCAAAACTTCTTGTAAGATAATTGGAATTTTACTTTTCTTACACACCGCAGAACTAGTTAACCTAATCTGTACATTGTTCAGTAAAACACACTATATAATAAAATAGTATGTACATAATTCCTGGGCATTTACCACAAAGTAAACAAATTTTAAAAAGGATCCATTAAATACATTATGGTTGCATCTATAAAGTGACCGTTTAAATTGATCCCTTCACATGACTTAAAACTGTTTATATTATGATTATTACACTAAACCACAATACTTTTATAAGTGTGAGAATGATTATTTGTATGTTAGTAGATGGTTACTGTACTTATGTGCAAAGTTTCTTTGGGAAAATATAGCATTTAGATATATATATTTATGAAGTTGTGCTTAGCCCTGGCTGCCATCTTAAAGATATAAAAATTGTGGAATCAAGCAATTACTAGTTTTGATGATGAATAAGGTTATGACTATATCCTATAAAACTTTATATTTTCATTCAAAGTATATCTGCCTGTTTTTAGTATTAATAACAAGGTAACATAAAAAACTTTATTACTAAAATATTAAAAACTCATTTGTGAATTGTAAACTAGCAAATGCTGTTAATTAATTCAAGATTTGTGTCTCATGCTTGACATTACATTGTGTCATACTAACCACCATTGGTAAAGTTTTAACAATTTAGTACAATTGTACTACTTACTTACACCTGGCAATAACTGACCATTCTTAATCTATATTTAATATATATTTTTATATAACGCTATAGAAACAGCCTGAACTCTTGTAGACAGCTCTCTTGTTTGGTCACAAGTGCTTTTCTCGGCTCAATATTGACTTTAAAATTCATCATAGAGGAGTTCGACTGAATTGAGGTCAGTGCTTTTGTTGGCCTCTGGAGTTCCTTCACACTGAACTCATTAAAGCAAGTCTTGTGTAGGCCAAGACCTCCATCTTTTGCTGGCTTTATTTTTTTATGTGATATATTTAGATTTTTGTGATTATTGCTTTCTGTTAAAAATGTTAAATATGCGTTACAAATTATTCAGTCTCCTTCCACGATTAACGATGTCACTCCAGATTTATCATGCTGTATAAACATGAAAATCTAACTGATCTTTATTTATTGAATAGATTTATAAAGTCAATAATTTGTTCTATTGTTTTTTTTTGCCAAATAGTTTTGCATGATTTTCATCATTAAAGCCATCGTTTGTTTAACATTGTTGTTAATCATTTTTGATATATGTTGAATGGTTTTAAAAGAAGGTCTGATGGGATTAAAAGATTAATGATGGTTCACTCTCATATGTTCTATTCTACATTAATGACTAAACGAGATGTTTGGTATATTCATTATTTTATATTTGTATCATTATGCAGAGAGAGATTGTTTCCTCTGTACGGCTAGCAGCACTTCCTCCTGCTTTCGGAACCCGGGCTTTATCTCCTCAAGCTACCGAGTATGCGTTCGCCTATATTCAGGTGCCACAAGATGTAAGTATGCACATTATGCACACAGTGTGCACAGTTCTCTACTGGTCTAATTGTGTAAGAACAGAATTGTTGCTGCACATGTCTCCCCCTGCAGTCTAATACAGTGTAATTAAAGACCCCCACAACTTGCTCTTTCTAAACTTGGATAATTACTTCTGGGGAATTAATAATGATCGAAACACTGATCAGCTTGGGATCAAATCTAAGATATAAATACTTAGTCTGAGTTATAGCTGGATCATGTTTTCTGCCTTGCTTTACTATATC
>JAOTRQ010048511.1:0-15853 GCA_028565875.1 Hoplisoma paleatum
GAGTGTAGCAGAGCCTGGATTTGAACCCCTAACCTTTGGGTTCCCAGACCAACGCTCTACCCACTAGGCTACACTGTCCCAAACTAGGCTACACTGTCCCCACTTTATTATTATATTTACTGAAATAATAAATAATGCATTATAAATAACGTGCACTTTCCTTGTTAAGCCTGCCAATCAAAGAAACTACCAACAGTCTGTATCGACCCTGCTAGTCAAAACACCCAGGATGCTGAGTGGCTATTTCTTAGTAAATTATTGGGAATTTTTTTCCATGATGACCAGCTTCTCTTAAGCTTTATTTCCACGAGGGAATAAAACAATTAAAACAAAATTGTGATCATTAGAGATTATATTCTACTTTATTGTTTGGTATCTGCATGTGTTTTGTATATAATTGTTGTAATTAAGTGTTCATATACAGTATGTATGTCCTTATTTGTTATGACCCTGCTGAAAGTTTTGCTCAAGGCTAGCTGGTTTCTCCAGAAATAAAATGCCCAGTGCTGGTCAATAGTAAGTTAACCAAAAAATAACCAACTAGCATAAGATGTGTTTTGACCAGCTGTTTTTAAGTGTCTGTTTAATAAATTGAATGAACATTATATATTATATAATATTTGTTACTTATTTTTTAAATGAAAAAAAAGAAACTTCGAGTCTATAACGGTTGCATATCTAATATCTGATCTTATTATTAAATTGTTCAATAAGCTCTTTTGTATTTATTGTATTGTTGTGTACCTGCACAGTGTAGTGTATTGTTTTGCGCTCAGTGTTGCCTCGTGGTCCCAGAGAGACAGAGTTTAGTTTTAATATAAAGTTCTATATAGCTGAAATGAAAACCTCTGCTGCTGGAGTTAACACATACAGCTCTACAGACAGTAGATAGTGCAAATTTTATATTTTTTTAATAACACTGGAACACTGGAAAATAAAATGTTTTGATTCGAATAAACTTCGTTCAATCAAAAATCTATTTCTGCATCTAAATCAGTTTTTTGCTTTTGTTTATTAGTTTTTTTTTCAGTGATGTTGAAGATATGTGCTGCAGTTTCACCATTATATGGTGCTCATTTCACTAAAGTTTGTATTGTTAGTAGATCGGTCAAATAGTCAATTAGTGGTAGTGGGACTTGAACCAGCTACCATCTGATCACTAGACCGCTTAACCAGTAAGGCATCTCTGCCCTATATACAGGACAGAAAATCGAGAGATAGTAAGTATGGGCAGTGATTGGCTCAGTGGTTAAGGTAATGGTGGTGTAACGGCAGCTTATTAGTAAGCAAAAGGTCTTGGGTTCGATTCCCACATGGGTTCATTTTGTGTGCTCCGGTTTCCTCCCACAGTCCAACAACATGCAGGTAAGGCATGAATCCAAAAGTTGGGGGTTCAAGTCCGGGCTCTGCTACATAGCAACTGCTGGGTAGCTGGGTCCTTGAGCAAGACCCTTAACCCTGTCTCTTCCAGGGGCTCTGACCCTGCGGTCTGACCCCCAACATCCAGACAAGTTGGGAAATGTGAATAGAGACATTTACTGTTGTACTGTACATCTGTATATGTGTAAAAACAAATAAAAAGCCATTTGAAAGCAAAGCTGCATGAATAAGGTCCAAAATAAAAAAGAAGACATGATGCCTAATATTATAATAATAAATAATATTTATGTATGAACAAAGTAAAACTATAACCTCATCTGCATCTTGTCCAAAGTGTCCAGTGTGACATGTCCAATAGTTGTTTGAATGCATTTGTCTGGCTGCATAGTGGTTTCATTTCTGCTTGCTGTCCTCTAAGACGTTTCCTCGGGCAGATTCGGTCAATCACTTCACGTCCGCTTCACTTCATCTCCATTTGATTTGCTTTGTAAACGGCGTGTTGCAAAAGACGACTGCAATTTTCAAAGCAATTATTAGGAAGTCATCAGGGGACTCGGCTCTGACGTCAGAACATGGGCCGGGTGAAATGATTCTCCCTCGGAGCTGGTTGTAATTGTCTCATTTTTTTATTTATTTATTTTTTGAAATCTGCACGTGAGAATGATCCGCGAGAAACCGAGTTGAGTAGGTTAGTGTTGTAACATTGCATCCATAAATAAGCACACAAGAGGGGGGTCCTCCAGGACCACAGGGCAACATCGAACATCAAAGCGAGCCTGAAGCAAGACTAGGGGTTTAGTCCTAGTTCCTCCGCAACAGAATCTGGTTAATTCTTAAGGGAGACGATTCAAAGAAAATCTAGAATAATGTTTGGTCCTGCTGAGCTATTTTTCACCGGATGGGGTTAAATCCACTAATAAATCTTAAACACAAGCTGTGAGTGCTGGGATGCTGTCACACCCCATGGATCTCTTGCTTGGGAATTTGTTACAGTTAAACCCCAAATCATAGCATAGATACAGACTATTCATGTGACTATACAAGAGGGTTTTTAAAACATTTAGGGGATAGTATAAGGCCAAAGTACAGTAACCTGTGTAGCCCAGTGGGTAGAGCTTTGGTCTATGAACCCAAAGGTTGGGGAGTCAAATCCAGGCTCTGCTACACAGCCACTGTTAGACCCTTGAGCGAGACCCATAACCCTCTGACCCTACGTTCCAGACAAGTTGGTATTTGCAATAAGAGACATTTCTGTACTGTACACATCTGTATATGTGTAATGACAAATAAAAAGCCATTTGATTTTGAATCAATCATCATAACTTACAGGCTGCCCATAAGAATATAGGATTCTAGCTAAGTATTTTAGGGAAGTAACGTGACCATGGGGTAACCAGTAAGATCTATTATCATTAAAGGAGTATTAGACTGTTTGGGAATATCTACAAGGTAAAATTAGAATGCAAACAGGATCTCAGAAAGATTTCTTTTCTTTGAGGATGGAGAATCTCACGGATCTTTTAGTACGATTGATGATTTAGTATTATGACTTGAACACAGAGAACCTGAGATGTAGGGTTCCAAAAAGATAGTTTGTGCCTGTCTATAAGAAGATGATGAAATTACACCCAACCAATAATGAAGATTTAAGATGCCTGTTTTGGAGATGGTATTACACAAAATCTCGCAAAGTTGAAAGTAGCTTACAATATTTTAGAGATAACATTAAAACCACCATCAAAACCCAGAATGTTGGTGTATTTGGGTTATACCCCCTTCCCACCATCATGATTCAAATAGCTTAGAGTTCTAGTAGGGTAAAATAATACCAGCCGTGACCAACCAGCCAGGGGTTTGGAGCAAAATTTCTTACTATGGTACTGCAAAAAGCCACATTGTGTACACTAGTGCACACACACACACACACACACACACACACACACACACACACACACACACACACACACACACACACACACACACACTCTCACCCTCAGACACATATACACACCAACATATAGAGATATAAACAGTTTACCAAGTCACAACTATCCCATACATCTCACTAAAATGAGCTTAAACTCACCCCAAGACTACTGACCAGATTTCCTGATCAAGTCCTGCATCCCAAGACCGGTGTTCAGTTATTTCACTGTCTGTGAATGAATGAAAACAAATGTGCATTTTTTATTGAAGTTTAACATAAGAGAGTCACATTATTGTTGGCCAAGAGCCACAGCTGACTCCCTAGCCAAGAATTGGCCACCCCTGATTTTAGTGGATAGAGTTAAAAACTCCTTCAGCACAGAATGTTAACTTCGAGCTTGGTGGATCACCCCAGTCCGAAGACCATCCCAGACCATTTAGTACTCCTCGATCTGCAAAAGCTTAATAAAGTGCGTCTCCAAACTAAAGCTGGGACATAAAACCATCGATCAGGTTCTCTCCTCCAGCCTGGTCTTATCTCACTCCAGACTCTTATCTACAGCGGTGGGTTAACGGCGTCTTTAAGGACTGGCGCTTGGCCGATAGCATGGAGAGCGAGCGGTGGATTTATACGGCCAGGATTCGTGGAGATAAACAAGCAGCGGGAACTCCGGAAGAGCACGGAGGAAAGTGTGAGGGCGGACAGAGGACATGGAGGACTGAGCCTCGGGTCCACACGCACACGCACACACAAACTCGGCACTGAGCTGAAGGACACTCGCATTATGATACACTGGAGTTTCAAAAAGTGCAGAACTTTCTAGACTGCAAGTTCTATGAGATGTTACATAATAGAAAAGTTTCAGGGGAGTCAGTTTGAACATAGAAGATAGTTTTGTGCGTGTGTGTATGTGTGTTTGGGGGGGAGGGGCGTCCCGCTCAAAGACTGGACCTAAATCATGAATGTTTTTTGATTTACTGTATCGAAATACTAAATCCCATGTTATTTTTCAGAAATAAGTTCAGCATTTGGACGAACAAAATGTTGATACAGTACCAATCAAACATTTGGATAAGACTTTCTCCTTCCAACTCCCTAAACAAATAAAATGTTCACATTAAACGCAGATATGAAATCCCATCAGCGTTGGCAAATAAAATAATTTAAAAATAAATTAGTTGCACCCATATGCAGTTCAGAGACGAGGTACGGCCACAACTGGATGGTCTATGACCCCGAACAAAAAACTAAAAATAAAAAATCCTATTCCACCACCCCAACACTGAGCTCTCTCAGAGTTAGCCTGCTAATGAACAGTTAACGTTTTTTTATTGGTCGTTGAAAAAAGCGAACCGAAAGCTTTCAGGAGTTTATTGAATGCGCTGGTGTTTACAGCACTGCTTTTAAATCAATAAGAGCTTAAGTGGGTTTTAATGGCGACTGAAGGTATTTATTTTCCTGTTTGATTCATAAGATCGTAACTTTAATATGGCTGTAAACCCAGCTTAAATAATTTCGAATAAAAAGCAGGACAGCAATGGGCCGGCCGATAAAGAGTTTTCCAGTTCCAGTCCGGCGTTATCCTGGCTTGCCCTTCACGCCCATGTGCTGACCCACTTGTAAACGCTAAAGCTCGTCGTCAGCTTTAATTTAATAGTGTCCGTGTCCAAGGTGCACCTGAAAACCTAAAATAAATAAATAAATAAATAAAAAGTGGCGTTTCTGTGCTGCTGAAGAGCTAATTATGTTGTGTAATTTGCAGCCCTGAAAATAGGAAGCGTCGGCACAAGGTTGATGCTTTTGATTTACAACCGCGCCCTTTTGTCCTAGTTTTCGTACCCGACGGCGGAAGACCTGCTACAAAAAAGAAATAAAGAAATAAAAGACGAGGGATGGAACTAACAATGCGTATGCTAACAGCGCACGCTAAAAGGACGGCGTAATTAATGGGACAAGCTAGCAGCTTTCATTTGATTTTCGCTGAGCAGACACGATGCTATCTGTGCCCCAGCATGGAGGGCGGGGCGCCAAATACCCTGGTGCTGCGGTGTTGGCACGGACATGCTCACTAACGACTCGGTCGGGGATATTTAGACATCACAAATGTTTTAAATCATTGTTTTAATAATGAGCCACGTTTCCGGTCGTACTCGACTCTTGGGAGCCTGTGTGAACTGCTACCGTTCCCAAGACATGGTTGCCAGATCTTTCTTCAACCCATAGTGTTTTGGGGATCTTGTGTATCTACAGGACAATTTCACATCCAATCAACTTAGTAAAATGTTTCTGGACTGTAGGAGGAAACCTGGAGTAAACCCCCTCATGGACAAGATGAAAACATACAAACTCCACACAGACATCACCACCCACTCACCCCGACCCATGACACCCTGCAGTTCTAACCGTTAAGCCATCGTGCTTCCCAATGATCATCTAGCCTACATCAAACTACAGACCCTCCCCCCCCCACACACACACACACCACACGTACATGTCCAAAAAGTCTTTCGACTAGTGTTTGGACTGAATGTGCATTAACACCTACAGTAAGTGAACAGCTTCATCAGAAGTGCTGCTGTTTGCTGGCCGAGTCTGAAGACGAAGATGAACCCAGGTCCCAAGATTCACGGGTCCAGGTACCAGATCTCATCAACCACCTTCATTTCACCCAGAGTGCCTTTAAATAAAAACTACGGCAACACATCAAGACCTGCTCCTAACAAACGGGTATTTTTCTTCTCTCTTGCTCGACCTTCATTAAGTCCGAATTTGTCTGAGCAGCAAACGTAATTGGACGCATCTGTCTCTCAGCCCTTTGTTAAACTGAACTTAAGAGCAGGGCCCCGATGGGAGGGGAACGTTTCCCTTTACTGGCCCGTATTTGACGTGTCCTTCCTCAGGTAGTTAGCTCCCCGTCCTCTTCTTTTACCGTCCATTTTCTCACTTGTATGTCTTCAGGAATTGCTTTTCCCCCGGGGGGAGCAGAGTAAATAAAACCTGAAGATCTACTCAAGCTCTTAAACTAGATCGTCCCCCAGGTTTCGTCGTTCGTCTGCACTGAACCTCGAGCTCCTCTGTGTCTCGTAAGGTCTGATTTCACGTCGTCCTGTGTCCACCGTCCCGCACTCCCTTTAATATTCTCCGTCCTTGCATCCATTTGTCTTCTCAGCTTTTTCCTGGCTTCTTCCTTGTTATCCTTCCTTCCTTATTTTCTTTGTGTTCCTTTCTTCATTTTATCTTCCAGTCATTCCTTCCTCCCTCCCTTACATTTTGTCTTTCCTTCAACCATGTGTCATTTCCTCCCTTTTCTTTTTATTCCTTATTTCCCTTCATGCATTTTGTATTCCTTTCTTATCTTTGTGTCTTTTCCTACCTTCCTCGATTCTCCTACCTTCCCATATTCTAAAAGCTACCTACGTACCTACCATCCTTTTCCTTTTCTTTCCTCGATCTCTCCTTCCAGTCTTTTTCTTTCTTACTACTTTATTTTCCTCCCTTCTTATACAGCCAAAGCTGTAGCCTAGTGGTTGAAGTACAGGACTCCTCACCTCTGCTCGGTTACAGCTGTTGGGCCATTGAGCACTTTCTGAACCATGTCATTGAACCTTCTTTTCCTTCCTTCTTCCAAACTTTGCCATTTCTATTTGTCTTTCTGTCCTCTGTATCTTCTATTTACCGGGTCATCCTTCGTTCCACCAATCCCAATGCCCGTTTGGCCTCTTCACTTCCTTCTGTCCTCCCATCTGTCCGTCCACCTTTCCTAGCTCGTCTCTCCTTGATCCGATCCTTCTGTCCACTCTTCATGATGTCCGGCTTTCTCCCATCTCTTTCTTTTTTTGTCCTCGTCTCCTTCATTTTGATTCTCTAACATTTAATACACAAGATTTTACTTTTTTTTAGGTCAGAGGAGTTCGGATAGCAAATTAGACAACCAGTCCCAGAGGCTTAACTGATTCATTAATAGACAACATCTACAAATGTCAACATGAGCACGGCACCAGAAAATAACATTTAAAAATGTAAAAAAAAAGCCATTACCTCTAAACCCTTCTAAAAATGTTATTAAAGTCACATGACAGCCTAAAATGCCATTATGGCTTAATTAATGTCATATATTGTATAATATATAATACTGACAGAAACAAAGTCAGGATTTATCTCTGTAATATTAGTTTCCTTGAAAAATGCCCAATCCTGACATCAGAACGAAAGTTTTGATTAAAGAGCCGAGGGTTGTGCAGCATATTAGCCATCACAAAAGAAAATGAGGTGGAAAAAAAGAAAATAATTTCCAAACCCTAGAACTGTCACACCTCTGGCTGATGGAGTTTTCCCATAAATAGTTTTAAGAAGTGAGACTACCAAACCGCCATGTTTGTTTCCGCATCGTCTCTGGCTGGATAATGAAGCGAAGAGCTTTATGCATCTAAAATAAATAAATAAACCTCATCCGAATGAAAAGTGACAGGCCGAGTCCATCGATCTTGCCCGACTGGAGCCTGCGGGACTGAAGCTAATGGACTCTCAGCACGGCCACAAGGCATCAGCCGCGAGAGCCCTGAGCACTACGCAAGATTTTATACTCAGCTGAAAAGACGGAACAGCTAATAGAAATAAAAACAAGAAACTCCACAGAAAATAAGAATACAGTTTCTGGGTGCCACTAAAATATTAAATGTAAACACCTTCTGCATCCACTAGACACAGGACAACACAGTCACCTCAATGCCATCGGGTGTCTGTGTTGGGGGGTAGTCATGTTTCTGAGGGTGCTGTTGTGTGTTTCCCTTCAGTCAACATTCAACAACAAATAATTGTAATTGTTGGATCATAAACAATACATTGTAAAGGCACCACCATATGCAGAGAGCGACTGCTGTATATACATTGTAAACATTTAGCAGGCACCTTGATTCATTTCTGACCAATCAAGGATTAAGGGCCGCGCTTAAGGGCCGAACAGTGGCAGCTTAGTGGTAGTGGGGCTTGAATCGGCAATGTTTTCCTTAACCAGAAATCCATCACTGGGCTTTATTTACAACCGTGTGTGCTATATCGTTTTGATAGCAAACGTGCTTCTCCTAGTGGTGTACACTAGACGTACTCCTTGCTATCGGCATCATGTCAACGTGAAAGCTAGAAAATCAGGGCGCTACACATCAGGCGAGGCGAAGGCTGTACGAAGGAACAGGGGCTCCGTGTCGCGACGCCGTGAATTTAACACAGAGGTCTAAATTTGCCTTTTAGACACAAAAATTTGTGGTTGGTCCTGACAGACCTGAAATCATTTCCGCTGTAGGCTGTCTTATTACCCGCCCGAGTGCAATAAACGACTGGCGTTATAATTTATAATTGATTTTTATAATTGGTCATAAAGTTGCTCAGCCTTGTACACATCTCATTCTCGCCATACGGTCTGTTTTACTAGAGATATGATGATGTGCTGAGTAATCCAGGTCTAATCCAACAATGCCACCAGCAAATGATATATTACGATTGAATTAATCTATCCAGTCAAAAAATATAAACAATAAGCGAAATAGTTTGAACTTTATATGTAATTATTTTCCCAAACATCACTATTAAAGGTCAATGGATAAAACACCGACCTATATAATCTCAGTATTAGAATTTTCAGAGAAATAAAATGTAGTTACCATAAAAGAAAGAATACAAGACAACTTTATTCGAATAGCATTTTTTAAGTACAGTGGAACCCCGGTTTACAACCACAATCCGTCCCCAGAAGTTGGTCGCTATCGAAACCGATTTTTTTTTAACCATGATTGAGGGCAATAATATTAAAATAAAGCTCAAAAATTACTAAATTGAAGGTCGCGAGTGGGTGACGTAGCTGACGTGGTGACGTTTGCAATCCGACATTTTGGTTGCAATCCGGTGCAAATTTTTAGAGAAATTCTTGGTCGTTATCCGAATTGGTCGCTATCGGAAGCGTTCGCTAACCAAGGTTCTACTGTACATCAAGTGTTACCCAAAGTACTGCACAATATTATCACCTATTAAAATGATTTTGATCTGTTGAACTAAAGCTCAGGTTAAGGGGTCATGAGGTTCTGCTTAGCTTTCTGAAAAAGTTCTGGGGAAAGTGTCGTTGAAAGAACTGTTACAAAACGATGTGGTCAAACCGTTGAGTGAAAAACAGGAACTGGGAGCTGTGCATGTGGAGAAGTCAGTTACGACGAGATAAGAAGACACAGTACAAAGGAGTATAAAAAGTCTGATCTTTGAAGACTCGAGGTCTGCTCTCTTCAACCTGTCTGGCGTTCTGTTTGGTTTGAGCTGATTGAGATCGGGTCCGGTGTATACCGTCTTTGTGAGCATTTGCAACCTGTTTTTTTAATACTGACTTAATAAATCTTTAGACTTAATTATTGGCTGGCAGTGATCTTTAATCCTAAGGTTCCAGAACCAAAAACGGTCCATCGCGAAGAGGCTCTTGGTGTTGGGGAAAGCAAGGTCTGGGGCCCAGAAACCCACAACACAACACCTACAAATAACTAAATTCTTACCTATTTTAAAGTTTCACCTTGAATTAAAGCTAATAACAACTCAACAAAAATAAACAACTCAAATAAAACTAAAAACGAAAGTCAACTAAGAATGGAGCTTAAGACCTGTGACTTCGGAAGTGTTTTGGAAACATTTGTCATAATTCATGGGTGCTTATTGTATTGATCTTTGCTTCTAATCTTCACCCTCCAATCGTTGGGCTGATTCAGCCAATCACGTCTTTATAGCCAATAACCAATCAGGCAAGATAACAGCATATTTCATGCTTAGTGGACTTCCATAACCATAGCCGAGGTTCAAATCCTACATGGTAGCAGCAGAGAACTAGCATAACTGACCTCTGTGCCATCCAAGCAGCGAACATCACTTTTAAACATAATCTTATTAAAGAACTTAATCGCCAACATCCCGTGTTGGACTCCAATTTTCTGGGTAACCCGAAAAAGTTTTAAAGCGATGGTGAACTTTGGGTTAAAATGTGATCAGGTCTGGTTCTTTAGTAATTGCTAACACATGTAAGAGCGGAAATGAAGCAGAAAAGACATTATGCAAATGAAATTATTATGACGGCGCAATTCATCACGGGTGCAGATAATTCGGTTAATGGAATGGGTCATGAATCAGAATGATTTTCTTCCTCCGCTGCACTTCCAACAAGCACCCTGGAATGCGCTGGACCTCGTTGCTCATCCTTCGGTCAGATAAACGACTCGCGGTCTGGATGTCAACGGTCACCATTTGACCGACTGGTCTGAGAATCTTTCCTCCGTCTTTCTTTGTCTTTTTTATGACTAGGTGCACATTTCTAGCTACAGTGTGACATAAAGTGCAATAATATGTCATACTGCACGAGTGGATAATAGGAGTCCATAATGCCGTTAGGGGTTTGATCTGTAGGAAATAATGTAGAACCATGAGGAATCTTGCACTAACACAGGGAGAAAAGATCCGGACTTTTCCAACTGGGAATCAAACCCTGGACTGTGCCAGGAAACAATATCACAAACTAGAGGGCAGTAGAGTGAGGACATAATCCTAGAATGGTGAACAGTCCCTGGTGAGCGGTTAGGGGTCCGGTGCCTTCCTCTACTCTCCAGAGCATGAAGAGAAAGGTCAAGAATAAAGCTAAATCTGGAAAAGGGAACGTAGAGTAAAATAAATCGGTGCGAGGTAAAATAAGAGGCAAAGGTCAAGAAATGTAAGGTAAGGTCAGGTCAGGTAAAAGAAGATAATGGGAAGAAAGATATGAAAGGTAGAGTAAAATAAAGTAAAGAATGACAAGAGGAAGAATGCCAAGGAATGGAAAATAATGGCAGTGAAGGTTTCAGAGGAACCATCTAGTAATTTGTTATTAGTTGCGTTTTCGCCATAACAGCTGAATTATATACAGGAAACTGCCTCCTGATGCACAACAGAATCTATACAAACTTGAAAGAAAAGCTGTCGTGTCGTGACCTCCCCCAAACTCAACAGCTCTGGAATGAACTGGACCATAACTGAAGCTGTATTGACCAACATCAGCGGACAGCCATACAAACAAACACTTATTTGGCCTCAGGAATGGAATCCAGATCGTACCCACTGCACCACCCGAACGAATAACATTCTACAGCCAAATCGTGGTCCACTATTTTCTTTCTATACTGTTTCTTTTGTATATGTGTGTACATCTGTTCCACCTGGCAGACACGTGCTTACCTAATTCTTTTTATTTCTCATTATAGATAAATGCTCTAGAACGGCTGGTGTGGCCAAGGATACACTGCCATAACACTGCCACAACAATGCCATAACAGACCATTGAGTTTATCAACCCAGGAAAAGCCCAAACAAAACAGAAAAGAAACCAGCTCGTGGGCTGCAGAGACAAAAACAAAAGTCATTATCTAAAAAGAAAGCTAAATTACTTTTGGTGGGTACACAGACGTGCAAAATGCAAAACCAATTCCAAAGATATAAAATAATAATATTACTACTTGATATTGTATATGCAGCATCATCATTATAGTAGAATACAGATAATATTATAATAGTAGTAATATAATAACAAAACAATAGCAACAATATAATATAAAATACAGCAAATATAATATATTAATAATATATTAACAATGTGTTAATAAAATAATCATATATCATAGTAAAAATGATAATATAATAATTATATCATAAGCTGGTACAAGATAAGAGGTGTAAAGATAAACGAGTTCTTAAAGGTTAAGGCATTTCCAGCACATGCATATTAAGTATTATAAGGTGGCCTTGAGTTTTATGAATGATGCTCATAAATAAAATGTATTTCTAATTCTAGCAAAAACCATCTTAAACCATCCAGCATTCCTGTGAGTACCAGAAACACTCCCACACTCTGTGTGACCATTTTTAAACCCTCTCAAAAAAAAAAAGAAAGAAAAGAGAAATGATGTTCACCCCGGTCGTTCTCTAACATCCAGAAACTTTGCTGTAAGAATGGATAATTGCAGCGGTGCATTCTGGGCCAGATCAGGGAGCAGTGGTATTGACTCGCTTAAAATAAATCTGTTATTGCGGGGAAATTTGCTTCCTGTCGAGCGCGCACCTCTGGGATCGAGGCGACTGCAGGGTGCAAAGCACAATGAGGCAATTTCACCACTAAAAGCATTTTTTAACTGCTAAAGTCCTAAAACTTCTTCCTCAGACGCTCAGGGAGGGAAAAGATTAGCGCTCACGCGACCTAGCATCACACTTCGTTTGTTTACGAATGCCGTTTCCTTGAGGAGTCAGAATGTGGCTCGGGTTCGGCTTTTTCGGGGCTCACTTTCCAGTCCGGCATTCCAGGACTGACATTTCTACCATTGATCTGTAGACTAACACACACTCGCTGATGAAGTGTGTATTCCAGATCATGTGACCTATCATGACTGCAGAAAGACATCTATAAGTCATAAATATGGGGAAAATAAGAAATCAATATTTTTGCTACTATTACAGTTTATAGGATTTACAGTAGTAGTTGTTGACCAGGTTAGTTTTATTTCGGAATCTAGAATCTGAATTATAATCTTATTTTGATCCAGTACTAAACCAGCAAAACTAAGTATGTTTTGTATTTTTCTCTGACCAGGTATGTGAGGATTCGTAACGCTCGATTACCCATCCCGGTTATCGTGAAGTGTACCTATAAACGTCTCTAAACCGTCATAATATTATGTCATAGCTCTTTTAAATCCACCATTACACTTTCAATATGCACGATTTGAAGTTTGCCCGGTCATCAGCCAACGACCGGTTGCTCCTCTCCATCCTCTTCGCTCCGACCGTCTCAGCAATTAGACCCGGCGCCTTCCTTCGCCCCGCCCGAATAACCGGTGGAGTTTTTAGTTCGGGTGCCTGTGCTGACCCGCTACCCTCAATTTCACATCCTCAGATGGAACCATTCAGCCGTCGATCAGCTCCTTCACACTTATTTTATTTCACAATAATATCTTAACTGTCAGGGCAATGCCATGTCCACCTGAACCGCCGTCTGGAATCCATCAGATTCTGAAGATACACGAACCTCAAGCTTAAAGGGGACGAATTTATATACCTAATAAATTAATAATTAGAATAGGTCTATGGGCCATATAAAACATGTTCATGAAGTAATGTACAAAATGAATAGATGGTAACAGTTTCGTTCTTGCCAGTTTCAGCCCCTTTAAGAGCTGTTGCTGACACCGCTCCTCCCATCACATGTTTACGCTGAACGGAGGAGCCACTAGGTGATGGGTATTGCCCCGGAGGTCGATGGCACGACTAAACAACAACAACCAGCAATAAAAATGCAAAGAAATAATAATAACGTTATAACGAAACAACAAAAATAAGATCGAAATTAAAAGTACGCAGTTCGACTGACTTCCCGTATCAGTTCTAATGAAGACGTTTAGAAGTCTACTGAAGAAAGACTAAACAGGACCGGACCGCCGCCTCCTGACCTTAAGCTTTTCATCCTGAAGCAATCTTTCTCTCAGAGACCACAGTGGCCTCAGTCGAAAAAGCAATTTTAAGCTGAAAGCAATCAAAAAGCAGAAGAACTTCATAAAAAAAGTGGTGTTTTAGAATCAACATCCATCTAAACATGATTATTTTGTTGGATGTACTAAAAATGTAAACACCTGACCATGAGCTGACCACTTATAATAATAGCAATAAAAAATAACATCAATAATACTAATAAAAAATACAACAATAATAATAAAACACTTATTATTGTTATTATATTATTGACAATAACACAATTCATTATACTACTACTACTACTACTACTACTACTAATAATAATAATAATAATAGCATTAATAACAATGATAATATTATTAACAATAAAAATAACAACAATATAACTAATAACAATCAAAAAATTTTCAATAATAGCATTTTTAATAAGAAGAAGTGCAGAGATTCGATTAGCATTGATTCATTTCTGTGGATGTAACACCTCTCACCAGTTTAATATGACGTTTAAACCAATAAAATCTCAAACTAACACTCAGCAGAAAATAAATCTATTTTACCGGTTCATTACAGCGCACCGGCGACGAGCTCAGATCTCCGATAAATATGACAAATAAATAAATAAACCCATATGCTGCTTTTGTACTGTACAAGCTTCGGTTCTCACACACGAACTTACAAGGTCGAGCCGAAGCGAAGCGTCAGTACAGAGAAAACATCCACCAAGTCTCGGTACAGATGGTTTCGATCAAAGTTCACACTTCCTAGGAAACCAGTCGTCACTCATACTAGTAGAGATATGAGCTCATGTTTAAAAAAAGAGAGAGCCCTCATAGCCAAAAGTCTGTGGACGTTTTGACATGAGTACTTGAGCTTCAACACCAAGTCTACTGGCTCATCTGCTATGAATGGATAAATGAATCAATAGGCAAGGAACATGGATGTCTGGGCCTTTATGCTTAGCTTGATGGCCCGTGACCCAAACCCACAGACAAGCGGAAGTTAGATGAATGCATGCATGGACAAACAAACCAATAAATAATAATGAAAAACATTCAAATACCAAACAAAATAAAAAAAACTGAGGAATAATCAAAAATGTTAAATGAATAAAGAAATCAATTGCACAATGTTAAATCCAACTCAGCCTCTGCTAGATTTATCGTCCCGTCCCTCCCCAAACACGGAACCAGTGTTCCGCTAATCACACTAGCAACTTCTTTGATTAACTGGAATCAAATAACAGCATCCTGTGGCGGCCTTCGATGGATGAGTCTGTCCAAAAATGGAGTCCGGTGGCCTAATGGACTAGCGAACGGTCTATGCTCGGTCTTCTACTTCCCACTAGTGGAAAATGATAAACGAGGTCTTCGAAGCGGCTAATCAGGCTAGTCACGATACAAAGACTTGAGCAAGAGAGCCAGGCTTGCGCCACTCGAGTGAATTTGAATAATTTGCAGTTTGATTGAATGGTCTCTTGATTTTCTGAGCAGCGACCTTGACTTTGACAAAGTCACCACTCCAAAAACATTTTCTTTTATTTTCTTTCAATAATTGTTATTTTTTCCAGTCCAAACGTTCGGTGCTTGTTGACGCTTTTCCGCCGCTGATGAAGAAATTGCTGGAACAATCAAAGCCGCCGAGGTACAAATCAAGTCTGATTGTTGTGCTATTATTTGGGAGTGGTGGATTATCCACAGTACACAGGAACACATGGAAAGAATACAGAACATAAAATGGGGTAGAGAAGTGGGTTTAGACTTCGTTTCTGGTCACTGTGGAAACCGGAAAAGTGTCCAAACCGGTGAATGGGTTGTAAATGAGAAAACTTTGGACACACACACACACGACCTTTTTTATTGTTACATAGTAATTGTAATTATGTTCTATACTTACTAATGATATTTATATTGTATTGTCCCAACTTTTAATTTCATTTGTAATTCTTCTGTATGAATGCCTTTACGTGTGTGTGTGTGTGTGTGTGTGTGTGTGTGTGTGTGTGTGTGTGTGTGTGTGTGTGTGTGTGTGTGTGTG
>JAOTRQ010048522.1:0-15846 GCA_028565875.1 Hoplisoma paleatum
TGTTAAAAACCGGCTGATTCACGCGATCTGTAAGCTCGCCTGTCTCGGAGCTAAGCTCGACGAGACAGACGAGCCTTACCCTAACAATAGTAAGATATTATTAATGACTTTCTGCTAATGATCCTTAAATTTTGACCCTGCAGTGCCCTTATCTCTGGATGCTCTAGTAGACCCATAAACAAGCTACCATAGTGCTAACTAGAAAGTTCGATCACATTATTCATACACTAGCATCTTTGCACTGTTAAATTCGACATTAATTACAAAACCTTTCTTATCTCTTTTGCCTTTAACCAACTCACATTCCTCTCCTATTTTATTTCCTTCGTCTAATCTAAAGTTGTTTTGAGACAATATCTATTGGAAAAAGCACTATAGAAATAAAGTTGACTTGACTTGACTACTACACACCAACTCACCTATATCCCTTCCTTCTTAACAACATACCAACCAACCTTCGTCCCCTCCATCCCCCCCTTCTTTCCTCCTTCCTTCCTACCTACCTACCTACCTTTATAAAAGCCCATAATACAAATAAATTAATTAACAACAAAAATCTCATCTTTACTGTGCAGCATAATTGAGGAAATAACACGGATTGGAGTTTATTCATATAATAAGGGATATAATTGTTTATGAGGCAATGCAAATACATAAAATTTGGATAAAAAACATAAAATTCTGGAAGATCCCCTTTCAGAACTACAACACTGATGCAACATTTTTTTCAATATAAATAAATGAATGAATAACTGAATGAAAAAATCTTTTTATTTTTAATTTTCATTTAGCGTCATATTTCTGCAGGATGCTGCAGTTTCCTGTGGGGCAGCGACGTTCACTGATGTTGAGTCATTAGTGTTTCCAAACATCACGGTGCATTCATCACCTCATATTGTATATGCTGTCTGTGCCTTCTGTACAACAACTAATTAATGCTCTCGGAGGCCTGTTGCTGCTACAACTGGCATGCATTTCTGTTAATTACGCCAACGTGCCATCTGCGGAGCTGGACAATGATTAATAGGTCCATGCTGCTGTTTGGTGTAGTGTCGTATCTATAACAATGGTGCACATGTATGCGACTAAAAAGCAGTGTTCTTATAATGATGGATTCTATTCATATTTTATTTTAGGTTTAGATAGTTTCACTTTCTTTTCTTTTTGTACATATTATCATCCACTAATTAATTAATGTTTTTTTCCTAATCATAGAAAAAGTCACAGATTTCTTCAGCACACAGTGTAGGACAGTAGTAGCTTTGTCAGTAGTATTGTAGGTTGCCACCTTAAAGAATTGTAGGTTCAAATCACTTTTCTGATAACTGTCTACTACATGAATGTCCAATTTTATCTGTGGGTTGCGATCATTTGTAGAATCTATGGTAAATCACAGGTTGCATTTACATTTTACCTTTAACGTATCACATTTTACCATGAATTTATTACTATAAACCTGCATCTGCCATGCATCTAACATTTGGAATGCTGAGCTGTGAATCAATGATTAAATACAGCAAATAACAATCTAAACCAGAAAAGGGCTCTACATTTTATCATTATTCTTCAAAGATGCATTTTTGAGGTCTACGAATGACTTTATTTTTGTCAGAGAAACGAGTTTTTGGATTTTGAAGAAGGTGCACTTGAAGCATAGCTTAATCGTCTATCCATCACTAAATATCTGCACAGTTTTCATGGGGGTCTGAGAGCCTGTTTGAAGAAAATTGAGCAGATTTGAGATGAAGAGTCCCTCTGGAGGAATTTAAGAGTGTTTGAGGATTAGGATGGGTTTATTCGCAGCATTCAGCCCAACACAAGATGTGACTGATGCCTTAGGAGGGATGGCTCAGCAGAGCATTCCAATAAACAGAGATTGAAGCGATAAAATGGAATGCAGGTAAAAACAGACATGTTTGGCATACAAGCTTATGTTTTCGATTCAAGCTACATGGAGTGTACTAAATAACAAAAACTGTATGACTTCAGATTATTTGTTAATAAAGCCATACACATCAAGAATTGTAATGGTTTGAGGGACAGAAAATGAGGATATTTTCACAGAACATCACAGTATGCACTCAAGAAATTCTAACAATTATAATCACATGAAAAACTGTGCACACACGAAGCACCTTTCTTGCATAACATTATTAAAAATATTTCAATAACATAAAAAATCTAAACAGTATTAGAAGTGCATCATTGGCCTTATTTTGGCTTTCACTGAAGCAGTCTCTTGGCCTTATTAGTTCAATCAAATAGTTAAATGATTATTATTATGTATCTATTATTATTGTATTATACAGATGGCAACAAACTGAGGAAAGCTACTCAGGAAAACTCATTTACTTGAAGCAAGTATGACAAAATTGACATTGACTGTGAATGGATATCGGTCATTTATTAGCAGCTGCACCAAAAGAATGAAAAATCACTGTGGCTGGGCTTTACCAATGCTTATGACTCTATGCCATAATCCATAAACTGGTGGAGGTCGCACTAGAGAAACATCATGCCCCCCAAAAGACAAGAGACCTAATATTGGACTATATTAATATATTACAGTTAGTTTAAGTCTCGTATGGCCAGCCGACATCTTATTGACATCAGCTGGGAGTGGGTAAAATCACTGTTTGTACCATCTCCCACACTGGTGATGACAATGTTTGCTAAGTGATCTGAAACAGAATTCAGAGTCAGCAAGAGTCACTCAGCAAGTCTGAAACAAACCGACAACCCATCAAAGCCTTCATGGATGACCCCACAGTGACAACACCAACTGTACCAGGAGCCAAGTGGCTCTCCATGGGTTGGAGAGGATCCTGACACTATGAACTCGAGGCCTGCAATGCCCAATCCTGGGTTCTAACAAAAAGGAAGATCACATACAAATTTTGCTATAGGCTGAAAGAACAGCTTAATAGTTCTTAATCCAGGGGGTCTATGGCCTCCTAATTCCATCTAAACTGTGCGCTAGGGCAAAATAGAAACCAGCATGCGCCCTGTGTTTCAAGATAGGGTCCTAAAATCCAAGTCCTATAATCCATCACTGGAGCAATCAGCAAGGGGATCAAGTATAGTCAATGCACCTGAGCAAGAGCTAAAGTGATCCATTCCGATAAAGAACGTCAAAGGCTAGAGAGAACACCAAAACACAGCTCTGTCATGGCCCAAAACGAGAGATGTTGATGACAGTTGTGATAGAGAGGCAGTTAAAAATTCCACCACACAAACCAATCCAAATTAGGACATCATATCTCTTATATGTCTTAAAAGCCATACAGTAACTGGTCTTGCTAGAGCAAACAGTTCCTTGGGTGGATTGGATAAATGAGACACAGCAAAGAAAGAAGCAGAACTACTAGGAGCTAGTATAGGATTGTCAGAGGAACATTTGCATGCCAGTGGTGGTAGGAAATATGGGATTTACCAGCTACTCACAGAGTACACTGGGCATAAAAGGTGCCAACCAGAAAAAAAACCCCATCAATATCATTGCAGAGACTGTAGAGAAAGCACCCGAATAACTCTGGATAGGATGTGGATAAGGGGCAGCAGAATGCCACTTAGACACAACCTTGCTTGGGTCACCTATAAGAGGGTGTCTGTAATGAAACCCCTGTGATTCACACTGATGATGTGCCCAACTGCTACATTAGACTTTTTTAGCGTTTCAGTTATTTTTATGAATTGTATCTTTCCTGTCATATCCTTCCTACATCACGTTATACAGCTTTTTGTGTCTGTCTGAAATAAAATGGATTTTTGAGTGGCATTCCTGCCATATGCAATACTTTTATTTATATATGTATATACATAGCGTGCATTCTATTATCCTAAACATTGTGTCTTCTCGTTCTACTTGTTTGTGTCATTAAAATTTTTTATTATTATTATCTTATCTTTTTAAACATGCACCGAGGAGCAGCTAATATAATTTCATTGTAATGAAAATTATAATGACAATAAAGGCTATTCTATTCTATTCTATACCTTCATGATGCTCAAAACTGCTTTTGAATTTTGATCCTAATTTGCTTAAAAAATATGTTCAGTCATAAAAGTTGCTGAGAACGTAAATGTACTTCTTATGTATATAACGATTGATTAGGTCTAAAGCTGTGACTCTGTAGCTCCGATACTTGCTGAAATAAGATCACCACAAATTGCCCTTAACATTATTTTATATACTGTGAAATTTGCCTTTTGGCTTTATAGTTCATTTTCATATACATACAAAATACTGCTTCAAGTAGGTCAATACTGCAGTGGCCAGGTGCCACCCAGAATCACTTGACACTGAGCAACACATAAATATTACTTTTTCCAAACCTAGAGACAATTATGAGTAGCGAATCCACATTCTGTAAGTCTTTTGCAAGTAGCAGTAGATATAGAGACCTAGACAAAGAGAGCACTAACAAAGAAAAGCCAACACCTCACAGACAGTATCTGGTAATGAGGTTCTATTCTGGGTTCTTAATGCCCAGGTTGCTGCAAGAGACCATCACTACAAGCTACATCATGACATGTCCTAAATTTGGTGTATCACAAACAATGTAATGAGAGCTACTAAGACCTAAACACTGACCTGAATATTTAATAGCAAATGTAAAATTAACACAATATTCACGAAATATGATAACAAATAATGATAGGTGTGCGGGAGTTTTTGCACAATTGCCAAGCTATTTATATCTACCAAGTTCCATTTAAGTAAATAAGTTAATGCAGCTTTCTATCTTCTACCATATTGTACATTTCCGTTCTGTCTCGTTCTTCTTTCATTACTTTCACATATTTTATTCTAATTGTAAAATTCTAATTACATTCTTAAATTAGTTTCAAATAGTCAAAGATTTTATGACACAAAATGTCAAACCACAACCTAACTGTGTATTTTTTATACGCTACTAATCGACCATGTTTGGTCAAAGAGGAAACCTCCAGTCTTTTCAATGAATCAATTTGTCCACAAGAGGAGTCGATTCAAAGAACCGACTCAGTTGAAAACGACTAAGCCTAAGCAGCCGAAGTTTTTAATAATCAACGAAAATCACATTTCTGGAACTATTAGTTTGTTTAAACGTTCGTAATAGCTAGATTAATGGCTTAACATTTAATTCACCCGATTCTCCGATTTTTATGTATGGACCGTTTTTCTTTCTTTTTAGCGTGTATGATTGGACGCCAAACGGTCGCGTGGTTTGTGGAAATTGTTTCGACTTTATATAAATGTTTAATATATTATATAACTGTAAATGTCGACCTTTACATTTATAAAATATTCAATAGCAACATTTATTTGTTATGATTGCTTAGTCATGTAAGCATATTCAAGCACTGACACTCGTTCCTCGTTAGTATAGTGGACAGTATCTCCGCCTGTCACGCGGAAGACCGGGGTTCGATTCCCCGACGGGGAGATTTGTTTTTATCATTTTATTTTAACTTAACAAAATAGATAACATATGGAAATATACCATCGATCATTTAAAAAATCCCTCCACTGAACAAGGCAAAACGATTAATTAACTTTCATTAACTTTTCATTTAATTAAGTCCAACAAAATAAACTTCTGAAATCAGTTCATCTTTGGATCTGAAACAAAACATTTTTTTCGGTATGGACCAGATCTGACCCACAGTTTCATCATGTTAGAACAACTTAATTTGCAGGTTTCCACTTCTCCGCGCCGCGTCTGATCAAACTCAAACTAGAGTCGCCATCTAGTGTCTTACCTGTGGAATAGCTATGCACAATATCATCTTCAATTAACCTGATTTCATGTTCTTGTACTGTGTGAGGAAAAAAGACACCCACAGTTAACCTCCACACACAGATAACTTGCAAACTCCACACAGAAAGGACCTGGTCTGCCCCATCTGGGGATGCGAGGAGACAGTGGTGCCCACTTAACTACTCTGTCACCAATTTTATTGTCACAAAAAAACTTAATGTATTAAAATGAGAACCTGATATGTCTATCTGACTGAGATTTCAGATTTCCGGAATTAGTTGTGATCATCTACAATGGCTGTACTAATCATGGCATGACTAAGGCTTTACTTCACCATTTCGACTTCAACAATGAAACATTATTACACGAACATCTTGCACCTTGACTGATTCTGACCCTCACAATTTTAAACATACATTCAGTGAAGAAAAAAATAATAACTTAAATAAAATAGCAACCATTTTAAACATACATTCAGTGTAGAAAAAACAATAACTTAAATAAAATAGCACCAACTTAGATAAAATAATTAAATAAATAAAATAATTTCCACTCTATTGTCTCTTGTCTCCTTTCTGTTATTTAGTATGTTTTGTCCTTCTGTATTTGTTTTGTTCTACTAATTATCTGTAAAGTGTCCTTGAGTGTTTGAAAGGCGCTTATAAATAAAATGTATTATTATTATTATTATTATATATAAACGTACAACTTTAAATGTGCAGATTGATATATAAAACAAATAATATGTGCGTTCCATATGATGGTTCAATTTAGACTAGGATCCAACATGGCCAACATATAAATAAACTATATATTTACAGTTGACACATAGTGGACATAAATGGCATGTGAAACAAGTAGTTCATGTATTTTATTTATTATTGTTATATTTACATTATATTACAATTCATTATACCCTGTACACAAAATAGGGCAAAATGGCCCATTTATGGTTCAAAGATGTATAAAGATTTCCAGTGGTTTCCATTAAACATGATTTCATAATATCAAAGAGCAATAGTAGTAAATAATCTGTGACAAAAAGCTAATCTAACCTTGCCTGCTTCAGTCAGTTACTGTTTTGTTATAGCTTGGACCCAATGTGCACTGTGAGCAGTATAAAATGGCCTCTCTCTGATGTGAACACGTTGGTGATCTATTAAAGCTCCATGAGTACAAAAACTTTTCCCACAGCATGAGAATGGATATGGATGGTTTGTCTCCTGTATGAATGCGCAGGTGTTGGTCGAAACACTGCAAGCAATGATACGGCTTCTCTCATGTACAAATGCACCGGTGGAACTGGAGAACACGCTGTCAGATATCAAGACGAGGTCCTGCAACCATTAGTGTTACCCTGCACTGGAATATTAGGAAATTACTTTCATGAGCAATAATGCAAGACCCCACTGTGTGCATCTCATTAACAACATACTTCAGAAATCAGGAATCAACCACATGTTCTCCAGACCTGATTCCCATTAAACTGGCACGGGATGCACTGGGAAGATGTTTGGCAAACGGTCCAATGCCTCCCACAACACTTCTTGAAAATGGTAAACAACAAATCACGTGACTTGGGTCGTTGCTTCTCCCGTTTTACGGCTTGGAGCCCCGTTTATATAGAAGAGGGCGTGGCTTAATGCACTCGACTCCGCCCTGATGTAATGACAGCGGCGACAAGATGGCGGTGCTCAGCTGCACGAAGTGAGGATGTCAATATTGCGTTTCCTTAGCAGAAACGTGACGTGAGACTTTGACTCTACACGTCATCAATACAGCCGGGCTGGAATGTTCGCAAACGTACACACCCTGCACTATAATCGCAACCAGCGAGTGTCAGAGTTGTTTCGATGTGTTAAAGCTAACGGCTCTGCGGCTGTTTGCAGCATCGTTAAAGCTGGGAGGAAGTTTTACTAACGAACTTTACCGTCATGATCACTGCATAACGACGCTCATCTTCCGTTACTTTTGCATTTTAACCGCAGTTGCACGGTATGCCGACCATTTGCCCCAGCGAGATCAGTTTTAGATCCGGACTTGCAGTTTGGGGATCGGACCTGCACACTCAGCTGATGCTGTTCACGACCTTCAACCTGTGAGGATCAGAAATACAATCTGAACCGGATCAGCCGAAACATTTAGAATCATGGCACACTCACCGGTACAGAACAGTTTACCGGGCATCCAGGTAACACATTCAGCTTTACATCCTTTATTACTATAGTCCAAGTATCACCACAGATCAAACTAAAAGAGTTAAATAATCACTGTAAAGCTGAAACGAGCGATGCATTTTCAGTGTCATCAGGAGTACCACTAATGATACTCTATAAGCTTTATTTTTCCTATTTTTAACTTTTTGTTCCTCTTTTTAAATATTATGTTTCTATCACTACTTTTTAAAAGACTGTATTTCAGATTGTTATAGTGAACAAAATAATAAATGCATTTCTATTTCTGTGGTAGGCACAAACTATGCAAAACACATTTGATGTAAGTCTTGTTTGACTAGGAATCTCCCAACTTGGCAACTGCTTGTATAGTGCCAAGTGATGTGTATTGTGCCAGTACTCTTTACTGTTTAAAGTGAATGTGGATTCATATTTTAAATTGTTTTGAATCTGATCAGTTATATCTCAGTCTACCTTTGGAGCTCTTGCTATATTTAGAGAAAGTTTTAAAGCAGTTACAGTATGTACAAGCTTGTGGGTTGGTGCACTTGTGTCTTGTACGTATATAGATTTAACAAATAAAGCTTTTTTGAACTTGCAGGTAATCGGTAATTCATTTGTGTTTAAGGATTGGTTGAAGTTACTTATTCTAATGTACAGAAAATTAACATTAAATTAAACTAGTCATATATTTGCAGTTATCAAACTAAATGTACTGACATAAAAGTGTGCTGGGTTAAAGTATTTAATAATTAAGATAGATAGATAATAGATAAGCAATCTTACAATAATATCAGTTGTAATTTGCATTTTTTACATATGATTAAGCAAAAGTTCATGTATGCCAGTATATACAGTTTAGTAGTGTCCCTATGTTTGGTACACTACTCGAAGTTTTCATTCCAATTTAACATATGGTGTTTTTCTTGCCATGCGTACTTTGCCCCCTCTCCGAGACACATGAAGTGTTTTTAGTCTCTATGAGAGTCACATTGCATACAGAGAGTCATGCTAGTAAGTACTCTGAAAAAAATTATCTACTAGAGTAGGTACGTCGACAGCATGTTCGACGGGAGTTTGCATTTCTACATTGCTTATGAAACCCTGCTGTTCTTTGTTTCTTTTCACTATTGTGCTGTCTCCACTAATTATTTACCAATAAAGACACTGGTATTGATATCAGGTCTGATACTGTGCTTATGTAAAAATTCCCCTGATACGAGGCAACGAGACCACTCAGTCAACATAAGATTAAGTTCGAAGACTGAGTAATATTAGTTGGTTGGGAGAATTTGTGGAAAAGTTACAGGTGGAATTAAGGACTCAAAATAGTTTTAATAAAATTCATCTGTAAACAAAGAAAAGATGCAATTTCAGTTATCTTTTCATAGTGGTCAACAGCAAAGTTTAAACAAATTACCAGTTAAAATACTAGTAAAATCTACAGGAGTACTGTAATAGTAAAAATTGGGGCGGCCATGGCCTGGTGTTTAGAGAACTGGGCTTGTGATCAGAAGCCCGTCGGTTTTAGTCCGAGAGTCAACGTGTCACAACTAAAATGCTCGTGAACAAGGCACTGAACCCCTAAATGCTCCCCAGGTGTAGTTTGAACTAATCATTAATCAGATACTGAAAACAGTTTTAAAACCTTTTAATATTTTGATTGAGTTGGCTGACTGGCAGTGAGTGAATAGTCAAATGGCCAATGAAAACACAAGATACCAGCTGAGTGGAAACGCAGGGGTGTAATATACTCTAGTTTCTATAAGAATTTATTAGCACACACGTTTAAGGTATTTTCTATAGTAACGTTTTGTTCTGTACAAACCTACAGCAACGTGGCATTGTAAAAAGGACATTTATAGCCAAATCCACTGTATTTGTATATATGTCCTCAATTTCCCTGAGGGAACCACCCAAAGGGATCAATAAAGTTCTATCTATCTATCTATCTATGTATTTGTTTTAGTTACTAACGTCATACATTAATCTGAGTGGATCTGGCTACAAACAAACAAACTTTCATGCTGCACATCGGCTCACAATAAGTGACTTTGATCACTGTATGCTGTAAATGTGATTTTATCATTGAATGAGTATTATTATAATCCCCGTTCCTCATTAGGGTGAGTAAGATGTTCATTCGAATGTTTCAGAGTTTGAAAGCAGATCCAGAGCAGCTGTTCACCAAACAGAATTGCATCGGAAAGGGCTCCTTTGGGGAGGTCTTTAAAGGCATTGACAATCGCACACAGAAGGTAGTGGCCATCAAGATCATTGACCTGGAGGAAGCGGAGGATGAGATAGAGGACATCCAGCAGGAGATCACAGTGTTAAGCCAGTGTGACAGCCCCTTTGTCACCAAGTACTATGGCTCCTACCTGAAAGTAAGAAACAACATTTACTTAATAAAAAAATATTACAACTAATTGTAAAACCATCAGCACCTTTGAGCCCTGCCGGTATGTAAAATTAGTATTATAAGACTTTCAATGCGTTGTCACCAATTTTACATTACAAAAGTCAATTACATTTTCGGGTCTTTGCATGGCTCATAAAGGAAGTCACTCTTAACCACTTTTGATATAAATAAAATTTAATTCTTCAGACCTGAACCCAATTTAGCGTCTGTATTTAGGGACTGCGTCAGCGCTTGTGTTAATTCTAGTAATCCTCCCTGAAGCACTCTCCAAAGCTGTTGGGTGCACTGCATAACTATAGTGTTTGACTATAATGTAAAATAAAACATAAACAAAGATGCCTCTAATGTGACAGAGGTCTGTGATTGGCCAGCACGGATGTTGCACTCCTTCCTTGAAATGCTTTTAGTTTTGACTCAGTGAAATGCATCATTATTAGTAGAGGGAAAACAAAAAAACAATAAAATCATACAAATCATTATATATATAAAAACCTGTGAATATTTGGGTGGTCGAGATAACCGAAATCAAATGTTGCAATGAAAGTGTGCACTATACACTAAATAACAGTACATTTACGTAAGTGTGCGGTTTGGGACGTACCCCATGTCTTAGTGCATTAAATCTCACTGGCTTTCCTGACAAATGCAAATTCCTATGTATTGTTTTCTTTCAGTTAATAGATCAAGCAAAGTGAAAACAGTGCAGTAGAGTATTTTTTTGGTGGGTGGCATGGTGCCTTGGTGGGTAACGAGGTGCAGAAAATTATATATATTATATTTGCATATTACATTAGACATTGTCACAAAGCAGCATTAGAGAGTCAAAGCAAATGTTAGTACTTTCACCTCACAGCTAGAAGGTCCTGGTTTGATACTCAGATGGGCCTTTCTATGGAAAGTTTTTATGTTCTTCGCATATTTGTGTGAATTTCCTCCCACAGATTAAAGACAGACTAGTGAAATGAGCAGGAGATACAAAATGTTATTGCTTATATAACCAAAGTGTGTAAAACATTATATCCACTACCTAATAAATAAACATATTTATTGGTTTTGGCACATATTTTGCCTGTTATTTAAAAAAACAGTACATTGTAGATTGCATTTTTACTGTAGTGAGTTCATTTAAGTTTGGCACTCATTCTTCTTTATATTGGAAACTTTAATAGATACAAATGGATGGCTAGCACTCTATTGCTGCCTGTGCTTCTGGAATACGCTAGTCATTTGTCTATATACTTTTAGAAAAAATTAGAAATACTTTTTTAATCCCCAGGGGGAAATTGCTCATAAGGTGTAAACTCCCTTGCTCTCTTTTCTCTTTTGTAAGACAAAAATAGTATTTAACGCTAGAAGTAGTAGTGTTTGTTTGGTTATTGGCATTCTATCTTGAACATGTAGATTTGGGCATGATTGCCAGTAGTCCTAGTTCATGAATAGAACTAGATCGAATAGAATATGACTGGATGTGAATGGGGTGTACATGAATGTGCTTGTTCGGTGTTCCAGTTGTAGCTGAAATTAGACCAGTTTCTGTGTTACGGTGAAATTATCCAATGGTCTACAAGGTCAGTAGCGAGAATGTACACTGCAGCAGGAGTCTCATTTTTATTCTAGCGCCTTAATCGTTGAGCCTCACTGCAGTCTTTAGAGTTTCAGACTGTGTTTAAAGTTCAGAGAAGAGCTGCCTTGACTCTCTCTCTCTCGCTCTCTCTCTCAATATTCTAGTTGTTGTTATGAGCTTTTTTTACGACCTAGTTGTCAGTACAGGAAGAAGATTAGCATGAATATGTTTTACGATCATATGAACTGTGGTGTAGCCAGAACGGTTATTAAAAGCTTTTTGAGTGCAGTCTTGTCACTTATGCCTTGAGAGCTGATATATAGGGCTGTGTCCAAGTGGGAGGAATACAGCAGTATTTAGGAGACACCGTTGTAAGTGCTCTTTTATTTAATACTGGTTTGAAACCCAGACAGACATAAGAAGGGTTGTGTGAGAAAGCATATCTGGTGTAGATCCTGGACCCATATCAGGTATGTGGACCAGTATGATCCACTGCTGTGATTTCTAATTATAATACTGTACAAAAGAAACAAGAAACACAAACCAGATATGTTTTGTTGGGGGTTGAGCTGAAAGTTTATAGTGATTTTATAAACACTGTGTAAATTTCTTAGAACGTAACTACTAATACATCACATAAACCCTGTAATTTTATTAGATCTGCTTTGTCTCTTTTTCATGTTTTAACTTTCAATTATTAATAACAATATAACTTACAAAATGTTGTAAAATTAACATAAATTCAGCTACATTTATATATAAAAATCATAAAACATGTACTGGGATGGTAAAGTACTTAAATACAGTACTAGAGGCGGGAGGTTTGAAAGTAGCCAGTTATTTGTTGTTTCTTGCTGCTGATTGGCTGCTGCCTTGTTACAACTCTGGCAGAAAAATGATTACAAACTTACATACCAAGGAAAAGCACTTGCATAAACCAGTATTTTACACTTGTACACTTGAAACGCTCGTACATACACATGAAACCTCACCTCCACCTCACTTAACAAAAGTTACATAAAGTTTTTGTTTGCCTGCTAGCAATGTGTAAGCTTTTCCAATTATTTCAACTGTTCTGTCTCACATACACACTAGCCTGGTTAGCCCTAATACACCAATCCGAACTGAAAGATTGGTGTCAATGTTCTTCTGTACTTCTGTTTCATCACCTAGGATGAAGGATGAAACCTCTCCTGTCTGTTCTTTTTAAAAGATGATTGAAGACCATCACAACTTCACCTTGTTAAGTGCCTGAATGGACTACTTTTGTTCTGATAGAGTTTCAAGGAAGCATTTACGGAGCAAGCATATCTATTAGTCATTCTGGATAAGAGCATCTGCTAAATGGGACAAATTCCCACATGTGTTCTTTACAGATCTTTATAGAGGCTGCTATAACAAGGGGAAGATTTGATTATTTTAATAAATTCTAAATAATAAGTATTTGAACTGAAATGGTCTAAAACGGTCTACATCATTGATCCCTGGTCTTTCTTTTATCGATGGAAAAAAAAACTTTTTGGCTTTAAAAAAATATGTTTTAGGTGCTGTGTTGATATTAGGCATTACATGTCACATGACTGAAATATCACACTATTTTGAATACTCTTCTGATGTTGATTTGAACCTAATTGGGTCAGTCAGGCTTGTGTAATTTAAGCAATAGCTGCTGGGGCCAATTCTTAAGCTTTATCATTAAAGATGGAGCGATATTCAGACTATAAAATTATTAATTCACACAAATAGTTTGACCTAAAACAAATTTACATTTTTCTTAAAGCAGCAAGTTCCAAAACTATCTATCAGAGGCTTTTTACTTGTGTAACTGTAGGATTTATACTTCTCTTTTTTCACTATCTTCCATGAAAGTCTTTGCAGTGTTCAACATTTTACAGTCACAATTGTGAGAAAAAAACAGTTAAAGGAACATTGGTTTGATTTCCTAAAGGAGCATTGGTAAGATTTCCAATCATATTAACTCGAATGCAATGCAATCTACACTGTGCATCTGATCGACTGGTTGATTGTGATGGAAGGTTTAGGTTTACATATTTTTGGCCTGTATAGTATGACATGCTGCTGAAGTGGATACTTGGTCACATGGATTTCTTATCATATGATGCAAGACATCATTGGGATGCCAGATTTTTATTAAATGATTTTAATTATGATCTCTGGGTTTAGGGTACAAAGTTATGGATTATTATGGAGTATCTGGGTGGAGGATCGGCATTAGATTTGGTAAGTTATTTTCTGAAACAAAGCATTTTTGGTTATATATTTATTTTGGTCTGGTATAGATGGAGCTGTAATAATAACACGAGAAATGTGTTTACCTTTATGGTCTTTATGCTAGTAGCTATTGTTATAAATCATCCAGATATTGTAGGTTATGCACATAACTTTAAATGTCATGTCTAGTCATGATAAGGCATAAATCAGACATGCTGCTTTTATTTCAGCTGGAAGCAGGTGCTTTGGAAGAGGCCCAAATTGCCACCATCCTCCGAGAGATCCTGAAGGGTTTGGATTATCTTCACTCTGAGAAGAAAATCCACCGAGATATTAAAGGTACAGTTGTGTGAATCTCTGCACTGATTTACAGATGTGTTGAAACCTTATGTTCACTTGTGTGAAGAGCTGTAAGAAGAGCTCTGATCTGCTGAGCCATTGAATCTGAAGGTGTCTTGTACCAGAAAGTCAAACTGCTTTGCTTTGCTAGATCGACTGACCTAAAGTACATCGATGCACCAGTTGTCAGATCTGCAGACATCATTCTCCTGCTGCATTGTTTGTTTTCTGTGCCTTTGTGCTCATTGTAAATACTTTTTATGACATAACATAAAACAGTGTGTATACATGCAATAACTTTCATAATTTTCGGCGTTTGGCTGATACATATTATTCAAAGTGACCTACAGTTTTTTTGCCAGTATATTGTTCTAGAAATTGAGGGTTAGTGTCCTTCTCAAAGACCTAGTAGTGGTGGTTGTTTGAACCAGCAACTTAGTAGCTTTTTAGTCCAGTAGCTTAAAAGAACCACTGTAGTCTAGTTTATGGAGCATATTAACCAGAAGAACTCAAATCTAGTTTTTGCTATTCAGCTTCTAAAGTTAAGACCCTTAACCCTGTTTGGTCCAGGGCTCCATACTATGACTGACCCTGTAGTCTGTCACACTAAAAATATTTTACTGTACACCCACAGTATATATGCATATATGAAAAACAAGATCGACTACAGGGACAGTGGTAGACAGTGGCTGACCCTAACCTTTTGTTCCAGATTTGGACTGAACAAAGATTTTCCAAACCTCCCATCTCTGTCCTTTTATCTTTGCTACAATGTCTTGTAGCCATCAAGTCTAGTTCTCTCCACACACTGTCACCAGTTTGTGGTTTGTCCCTTCTCTGATCAATGTCACTCAATGCATATCCCGGCAGACCGTCATGTGAGCTGACATTGTTATTTCAAACCGAGTTGTCTGACCTTAACGATTTTCTGTGTTTTAATTAACTAAGCTCTTAAAATAATATGAATTATGTATGCAATATAAAGTCGCATTAGTCCAATCTTTCATATATCTTTGTAAAAAAGTACAATGAAATGTGCATTTCATTTTTACTTGCTTTATTATGTACAAATTCAGCTTAGAAAAGGTGCTCAGTAAAAAGGTTGTGCTAATATTTTCTACAGAGTTTTCCAGGAGACTTCTATTTTACTAGATTAAAGCACAACATTTACTTAATTGATATGATTATTAGGGCTATCCACGACCAAGGATTTTGTTGGTCGACCAGAGGTCGTTATTTACTCCAACTAATCGACAGGTAGTCGACTAAAAATACCATTTTGACCGGGATACACATTTGTGAAGTTTTACCTTTAATGCCGGGCTGCTGCAGATCACAATAAATCATGATCACAAAAATGCAGCTAGAAAT
>JAOTRQ010048532.1:0-15844 GCA_028565875.1 Hoplisoma paleatum
GTAAAATGTAATTGCCGAGATACTCTGGGGATCGGTAACGGTCCACAGAGTAACCCAGGGTCGAAGTCGACTGAAGGATAAAATAGAGGGAGATATATTCTTATATAAATATATTCAAATTGCATTCCTTTTAAAACATGAAACACTTGTCTTGATCCAAAGATTAATCTTCTGGATCTTCTGGACTAACCAGGAGATTCTCCGTAAACATTAAGAGGGATCAATTTTAAAACTCAAATCAATCTATACAGATAACCTGATATGTACAGATACCTCGGTAACAAGGAACACTTGTTGAATCATATTAATAATACATATACATTCCACTATGTGCAAACATGACCGACGTTGCTAACATTGCTAACGTTGCGTAACATAACATAGCAATATTGGCTCTAACGTTCAACTCAAGATAATAATAATAATAATAATAATGATCTTTACAAGAAACATACTCAAGGTGAATGTTATTCTGAGAGCTAAAATGATTTAAAAAATTACATTTTTTGCAAAGCAGCTATAAACACAAATGAAAGCCTGTTTTGCTGGCATGGCTAACATAATCACCATTAATCATACAGCGCCTGTCAGACCCAGACTGTCAATCTTTATGAATCTTTCAGATGGTGAAAAGTTTGAAATCCATCAACTAAGAAAAACATTTTCTCGCAAACTATGATTAATTATATCGGCACGACTCGTGTAAAGTCTGTACAAGAGTCTAAAATAGGGAGCAAACAGAGAGACTAGAAGTGCACGCCAGTGAAAACACCGAGGACATGCCAGGGTTATCAGGACAATATTAAGATTAAAGTCTCAACTAGTCACGACTTACCCGGTCATGGAAAAAAGATCATGTGGTATGTTTTTTTTATTTTGCTTTCAGAATGAGCTAAGTAAGTTGTACAGTTCTGTGCACTGGAATAATTTCTATTAAAAAAACTGCTACAGACTTCATACTGCATACATGCAAAGACCAAATGTCTAAACGGACGGTCCATACTGCTGGTTCTCCATCTAGGCGTTCGGGTTTAACCCGGTGATTCGGTGTTGGCCAGGTCGAAAGCAAGGAAGACAAAGTATTAAACCCTCGTTTTAGTTATTCTTGGCTTCCGAAGCCAGAGCCGGCCGGAGATGAGAACGGGTCATTAAAGACATACAATGCTATTATTTTTTGGTAGCAGAATTATAAAGTGTCTTAGCTTAAGTGCGTTCGGCTGAGATCGGATCTCTGCAAGTGTTTATCAATGTCCTGAAAGGGTCAAGCAAAGAGGAAGAAAACATTTACATAAGCTTACATAGGATGCTCAATCATCCTGCCAGTCTGTGATTGCAAATCTCAGACGGATAAACACAATATAAATCCAGAACGTAAGTGCTCCAAGCTTTGTGTAGGATCCACCCACTTTATACTTTTTATACCCGTAGGTTCCAATCTGAGATAAATCCCCGAGATAAAAGCATAAACGTTGATGCGCTCGACGTTTTCTCAAAGATTTACTCGAAAGCTCTTTCACATGTCGTTTTCACTAGAGTCACATTTTCCCCGTGCGCTCATTTCAAGGTAGGTAAAGATTTTCATAAGCTTGCTATTTCAATACTCGTGCTCATACTTAATATTATTATCCCAGAAGGAAAGTTAGAGATGCCTGACGGCATCAATGAAGTCTTGTTGTTCGTAAACTTTGGTCGTGTTTTTCCACGGACCAACAAACAGCACAGACGAGAACAGAATGGAAGGAATTATTCATGAAGACTGAAGAAAAAAAAGCTTTAACGGCTCGCACAAAGTACAAAATGTTAAATGGTTTAGTGCTTAAAATACTGGGTTAGAGATCAGAAGGTAAATGGTTCAAGTCCTACTACCACCAAGTTGGGGCCCAGAGTAAGACCCATAACCGTTAGTTGCTCAAGAAATTGTGTTCCAGTGAAAGTGTAATGAAAACACATTTAAACACACCCATGAACACACACACACTACGTGGCAGCGATGAACAGACACGCCCAGGAACGGTGGGCAGCCCAACTCACGGCGCCCAGAGAGCAGTTAAGGGTCCGGTGCTTCGCTCAAGGGCAGACTTTAATCGTGACCACCCGGCAACTTTCAGATCACAAACCCACTTCTCCAACCAACAACCATCTTTCACATTTTTCGGTTCATTTTATGGCATTACTAGATGCTTTAATCGAAAAGTATTTATAAATCTAATGCCCAACAGTGATGAATCTGTGATGAAACAGACAAGACAAAGGAATTCTGCCGGTGTGGTCTGTTGGAAGAGAATTATGAATTCGTGCTTATAACAGCTAATAACGCAAGCAGTCCTTTGTAGAAAAGAATGTGAATGTACGGATATTAAAGGCACATGGCTAGACACAGTGTCTCTTAAGCACGGGACTACAGGACCACTTTCCCGTCTCTTATTTAATTCTCTAGCTGGAAAGCTCACAAAGAAAAACATCAGCCAAACGGTGAGCTTCATCACTTCGTCCTGATTGAGCCAGAACTTTCTACCAGGCAGAAGTGCGTCGGCGTGTTCGATCTGCGCCAGCCGTGGACAACTGACGTGATATTTGAAAAGCGATGTGGTATACGTCTGAAGAAAAAAGCGACAGGCACCGGGCCAGCAGTGCGGTTTATCTTTTGAGAATGTACAGACGACTTAGGTTTGTTAACTCTGTTTTACACATTTACGTTTACTCAGTGGTTACAAACAGTGAAAAGATTAATTGTGTTTACATGATCAGGACTTTACCGAGACGCATGGGTATGTGTGCCATTCTTGAAGTACTGAAAACAATCCCGACAGAACCAGCCGGCGGGTTTGTATAAATATATGATGTTGGTTACCTTGTATGGGGCTAAAAAACTGACGGACTTAAGGCTTACAAAAAGAACTCCGCCACCTGTTTCACTACATTTGGGCATAACGACGAGGATATACTTTCTCCTCTGTGTACAGCCACGTCTGGTTGACCTGGGCTCCTTGACCTGGGCTGTACATGTCACCCTTGACATTGGACAAATGCTACAATCCTCCTAAGTCATTCAATTACACTTACTGTGGTTCGACTCGCTCCCAGTTTGGTAGAGCTCATATAATAAACTGCTATTTTTTAACAAGCATTCATGTACTGTACATATATGTGTATATACAGTGTACGCCGTAGACCGTTCTGCATTCAGACCATCATATTGCAATGATATCAAGGTTCTATTATGAGTAAAGTAACGTGTGCACGAGTAGCTCTCGTAATTCTCAATACTTCAATGCAGACTTTATTGTTCATGGCATTAAAACACTAATAATTAACCAGTATGTACAGTTAGAAAGCAAAAACCCTGCAGGGCCTTTTTTGTGTTTTTAAGGACCTGGGATGACAACAGTTTCTCTTTGTAGCCAAGGACACTTAAGTGCCGTGTACGAAAATGAGGGTTATGTCAGCGGGGATTGTTTTACAACAGCTCTATTATTCTATTAGTGAGTCCAAGTAAATCACCAAGTAATACAGCCCGGGAGTAATAGCGGTGCTGGAAATATAATGTTCGTATTATAGTTGTAGTGGTGGATACAAAGTCGAGTTATTAGCCATTTGCAGTAAATATAAATATGTTCCACTTTTTTATGGCTCGTGATTAGATTCACTGGATCTGTAAGCTGTATATATGTGATCTAATATTCGAATAGTTGTAGATTTTGCACCAATAAAAGAGATATTTAGTTTATTGGAGACTTTATACATAACTATTAATAACAAAAAAACTATATTATTCATTAAATTGCTAAATTAGCATCAATATCCAATAGAATGCTATTAATAACATGGGTGTTATACTTAATATTTAAATCGTAAGGTAATACACAACCGTCTTTCTACTTTCTAAACATGACCAGTGCAGACAGACGGAATGCCAACTCGTGAAAAAAGGTCAATAGAAAAGTCCGGCCTAATGTAACAAGCACTTTGAGAGACAATGTACACGTTTACATACTCCATCTACGTCGTACATCGTACATCAGAGCTCGTGTTTGATGGGAGGAAAAGCCGAATAATTTGAAGACAGTCTGCCCTCCAAAAATAATATATAAATCGAATTAGCCGAGGCTCCACTGAGCAAACGTATAAATAAAAATTACAGCTCTGTACTTCATTTTCTTCGCTTGGAAGCACTTTTATGGTGTTCTTTACACACTGAAGATTTGGCAGGTACATGTGGAAATTACAAAAAGATCCTTTTACACTTTAGTTTGTGGTTCCTTCTGGACTCTTTACCAGCACTTTTTTTTCTGACCTAGTTCAGCACAATAGACTCTTAATACGATCGTGACATTATTTATTTCACCTATTTATTGCATCTTCTGCGCAACGCGTCCACAGACCTAATCAAGACAAGAAACGTACGTTAGGCTAAGAGCGACGCTTAGTGTCGTATCTACGAGTCGGGTAAACATACAAATAGCAGATGTGACATGCTGTAAACCGAAATCAACACGTGCCAAACTCTGTGTAAACCGACCTCAAATACCACAGACCAGCCAGCAGGACTAGAACAAGCAAGAAAAACCCAAAACTTTGCCATCGTCAGTAATTCAAGAGGACACCAAAAACGTAAAAGGGGAAATAACTTCCCAGCGACATGTTTGTGGTGATTTTCTTTTATTAAAGGTTTTTACTTGACATCCATGACATTGCTGTCATCCACTAGTACAAATATAACAAGACCTCAAAAGAACATCAAGCACGCTGACAAAACAATCATGTAATAATAATATAACTAAAAATTCATACATATAAAATGTCATTAAAAACTATTTATAATGATGCATTTCAATTATGGCGATTTAGGCAACAACCTGACATTATATAAGTAGGTTTCTTTAAAAATGTGCCATCAAAAATGTTCATCGCGAGCCTCTGTAGCAACCAGAAAAGGAGAAAAATAAAGAGATAAAAATTAGTGATGCTTTTAATAACTATCCCGACACGGTTGCTGCGGTTACGCAGCTATAAACTACACACAATAATGCTAAAGACCCGATTTATACTCCGCATCGACGTGATCCGGTCCACAGAATCTTTTTGGAGCACTTTGGCTATGGAAACAATAATGTTCGCATGGCAGTAGTTAAAGCATTCACTCACTGAAATATTGTGGTGCCTCGACGTTTACAATGCTTTGATTACGATCCAACGTTTAAAAATCCTTCGCTGTTCAACAGCAATCGGCTAAACACACACCAACGACCTCTCTTACACCTCGCCATACCAGTGGGATAAACACTAACACGACAGAGCCCGCAGAAGCCTGACGCCCTCTGGTGTTGTGGCGGTGAATTACTTGTAGTGGCATATAACCTAAATATAACCTTTTTGAAAAATTAGGGACAACGATGAAGACAAGGCAGAAGAATAAATCAACCTTAAACCTTCAATACTGGCAGGGACTTAAACTCACAAAGTACCTGAACCACACAGCTGCACCCATTTGGTAAAACAAACCGTTCAGACCACTTGCAAGAATAATTTCAGGCCGACAAGTGTGATTCTACACTTAACAACATCGGGACGGTAATTCACCCAGAGAGACGTTTCGAACGAGACGGGCCCCCATGGTGTGTCTCCACAGTCCTCAGTCATGCACATGTGTTACACTACAAACACTTCACTGATGGAAAACATATCAGCCGGCAACATAGGATCCAAAGGCCTTCGAGGAGAAAGACCTGATCAAAGACTTCGGAGCTTAGGACTTCCGTGTGTGTGATTGTCTGTTTAAGTTTAAGTAAAGCCAAGGCCAGGTCGAAGCAAACACTCTGGAGTAAACGAATCCAAACTAGGATGGTGGACAGAAATATGGCAGCACTGTAGCAGCTCTGCCGAACACGACCTGTTACATCCGACAGACACACAGAAAAACAATGAAAATTATTTATAAACACAAACCTAACTAGACTAGAAACCATCGATTGTTCAGCCTCGTTATGAAATCTTTGTAATCAGTGGATTTCAATCTTGTTAAACATCTATGCAGGATTATTTTAATTATCTAGTTAACAAACAATGGAATCGTTTTTTTTGTTTGTTGGTTCTGGTGTCGAGTACATTTTCACATTTATAGCTCAAAGTGCCCTGAAGCTGTTGTGTATTAACACCTTATTAAAAAGAACTATAAATACTTTTCTTTTTTTTCTTTAGTTTGACCCTTTTGCCTCGAACATACAAAAGTAAAACACGTGTTTCGAATCCGTTTGCCTGGAATTCGCCTCTAAAATACACGAGGTCCCGGTTCGTTGATCGCATTCTTCAGACAGACACCATCCGCAAGACCGATTTAATTTTTGGGGCGGCTCTTCGTGTACTCTAATGAATCCCAGAAATCCACTGTGACTTTGCTGCGTTCAACAAGATCCTAACATCCCAACCCAGACTCCTCAGTGGCACTGCCATGTGCACAACAGATGTCCAAGCCGAACAAAGCCTATTGTCTGTTAACGCTGAATCACAGCATCACACTGTTTAGTAGCTTTTGCTTGACAATATTCGACGTCTGACCTAACCGGGCAATAATAAAAGCCCGATAACGATCATGACCTGGAAGCGATTTCTTTTTTAATATTCAAAATATGTACAAATACGACCGCGGTTATAACACAACCAGAGGTTTAATCATTTAGCATTTGGGGTCGTGAAAACTTTGTGCACGTTCACTTAATGCATTTAATCTGCTTAAGCGCCATGACAAATCCGGTGTTGACTTTACGCAAACATTTTTGCGAGCAGTTTAGAGGAACGCCAGCGCTAAACAAACACGAGCTTGTGAAGACAGATGCAGCTTCGACGTGACGAACAGAACTCTGTTCTGTACGTAATAGAGCGCATTTGCATCATTTAAAGACGACGCGAATAAAATCCTCAAGTAAATAAAATCATTCGAGCATCGTGATCACATTCTAGCATGTGGCCTAGTCGTAAATGTGCATTTCACTGCACAGACTGGGTTAAATGCGGAGGATCAATTCCACCGTGTCAAAAGTATAGCAGGGGGTGAAAACTGTATTCAAAAATCCAAATTTAATAACCCCACCCAGATCAGATAACAATGATAATTTCCTTTAATTTGATCCCAACTGGGCTTGTAGGAAAAAGACCACATTTGTAGTTAGTAAATTACAAATGATAAAAAAAACATCACAAAGACAAAATTGTAGGAAAGCATTTATGGTCTAGAAGTCACCAGAGGAAGTCTTTACTGTCTGTGAACAACTGCAATTAAACTTAAAAGAAACTGAGCCCACTAACTGCTGCACATCTCCTCTCCCGCCCACCACGCCATCTTCCATCAAACATAAACAATAAAACATGATCGTTCTGGATCGAGTCAAGGAATGATTTAAAGATTTTTATATAAAGAGTATTATTATTTTTTACAAATCTTTTAAAGCAACGTTAAGTTTGCAAAAATGAGTGATCCCATGAAGTCTGTATTCACAGCAACAAGGTTCTTAAAATAGGCAACATCAATTTAAGCAACAAGAGCCCGAAGGCTCCATCAATAAGAGCACATGAGAGGTCCGTCTGGTAAATTTCACTTCGATCCTCAAGCCTCCTTCTCAATAAAGTCCCCGTACCCCCCTCCTCTTCGTCCCCCCGTCCCTACCTACCGTCCCTTCCTTCTGGACTCTTTGTTCTTTGTTGCCTTCCACCTCTAGTCACATTTAACCCCTTGTAAACAGTACAACCCTGCCCTTTATTTCACTTTCGGTCCTGCAGCGAATTCCTTTTGGCCAGGAAAACAAGCTTTTTACGGGTTACGACCTTAAATGCCATGAAGATAGCGCAGGGTGAGAACAGAGACTCATGTAAACAGCATTTAAACCATACAGTCGGACCTCAATGCGAGGTCACAAAACACTGTTGTTAAAGTGTTAAGGTATAAGCAATGGACTCTACTGATTACGTATTCAGACCAACAACAGCAGACGTAGAAAATCCCAAATGTTTCCAACGGTCGGCCTTTTAAACCAGTTTGGGCCGCAAACAATAGCGGCCTTTGTCCACTTAGCAGAAAAGGAACCCAAACGTTGTACGCAGAGATGATAGAACCTGCTGGACAGGCAAGCATCTCCGGAGCACTTCATAAATCAGGACTTTATGGCAGAGTGGCTAGACGGAAGCTAACGCCGAGTCAAAGACATGCACAAGTCTGCCTTTATAAAACCTCAGACTGAGGTGAAAGTTCACAATTCAACGTAACAATAAACCAAAGCTTAGAGGCTAAAAGAAAAACACTGAAGAGGCTTCGGGGCAAATCTTTACAGTAGATCTGAATCTGAGGCCGTTCATACATCCGACTTGCTTCAGGAATTTCTGCCAAAAAAGGGCCTCTTGATACTTTTCTAATAATGCGGATAGTAAAATAGAATCAATAGAAAAGTCCTTAAGATGAATATGCAAAGCTTTAAGGGGCCTGAACACTTTCTGGTCTGCTGTAAATGACATGTGCAGAGAGCACTAAGCACTAAAATGGGACGAATATCATTAATTCAGCAAAAACACTGACATGGTAGCTTAAGTACTTTATAAATACGAAACGTGTTGAAGGATAATAAAAATATACCCACCATCATGCGGCGCTTTAAGCCACTGATGTCATACACTTCAGTTCACAGCATACCACACACCAGTGCAAAGAATTCATCACTGCTAACTGCTAGTCGTATCCTTTTTGGCAGCAGGCTTGTGAAAACCCAGGAGTGAAATAAACAGTTCAACCCCCTTCTGGCTTTGTGTGTAATATCATTATTATTTTAGTTTCCATATATAAAAAGTCCTGGGCTTTTGGACGTTGCTTTCCTAGCGCGGGTCTTTCCAATTTTGGAGCTTTGACTCGCGTACCTTACCGCATCTCACACAGCGTACAGAGTCAATCAATCCGGTCCTTTGAAGGCTAAAAAACCGGCATAAACATTCGAGGATCAGGTCAGCAAAGCTGAGATTGTGAGAAAACTGACCACCTCCGAGCAGCAGGAACATCTCCCAAATCCATCAGAACACTTTTGTCATGGTACGAATAAAAATGAGGGTCGCAAATTCCCACTAAGCAGCAAAACGAGGAGCCAAATGTGTGAAGATGCACTTCACGGAAGGGAATTATTTTTGAACGTGTCTAGGCAATAGATGTTTTGAAAAAATGATCCTGACAAGAAGGTAAGTGTGGAAGGAGCAACGTTTCTTCCAGAAACCACATGAAAGGGTGTAGGGGATGCTGTTCGCTGGCTTTAATCAGTACGCTGTTCTAAACACACTGCCAAACCACGATGTAACCGATACTTTGGATTGGTCCTCACTGAGGGGTAAATGTTAAAAAGAAAACTCATGCCCACTTTGTTGGTTGCGCCATCCCGGCAGTTTGTTAACATTATTTCATCAGAGACGGAAAACAACTCAGATTTAGTCATGGAAACAATGCCTCACTTTAAAACCAGATTCATAACCAGCGTCATAGAGAAATTGATTCGAAACAATCCCAAATGCATGAGGTCACGGTGGATACCGAAGTATAAGTCTGCACATACGGACGGCACTGATCGAGTTCAACTGACTAGAGTAAATAAAACAACAAAACAATATAAACCTCAAATCGGAACGTTTTAAAGCAGATTAACTTTTTAAACCCAAGGAGAATAAGTAAGTGTACTGTGCAACCTTCACGCTTTTTTTTAGAGCCCAGATAGGGTTTTGTTCTTTCTCAGTGGAACATCTGGATGCCATTTCTAGCTTTGCAAACTGCTTTTTAATTGCAGCATTAATCAGACGTGCATTACGGCGTTGAAGAGGTCACCCCGTAGCGTCACTGTTTATTTGATGAGTGCTTGGAGTAACAGCGTTCAAAAAGAGGTCTTATCTAGGATCAGCGCTAATTAGGTAATCAATGCTTCCTTAAAATGAGTGAAAGCTTAAAATATCCTAGTGTCGCCGTCTTAAATTAAAATACCAAGTTACAATAATGATTTCCTGTGCATAAAGCATTCCCTTTTAAGACGAGTGTTAGATTTATTATTAGACGATTCTGTAGTTTTTAAACTTAACATACAAACATTTTGAGTTGCAAGTGTTTTTATATTTAACAGAGGAAGCAGGAAACTCTAGATAGAAAGAGTTGATCTCTGAATGGGTCGAGACTGATTTAGTGGAACCTGGTTTATAGTCGCTCAGCGAGCAGATCTTCAGAGTCTTGTCAGTATTTACAACGCTCAAGTTCTTCTTGTGATTGGTCATCAAGCATCAAGCCCTGGTTTCAGAGTACCTCCAACCACGGTCCACCTCACTAAGTGGTTAAGCAGACGCTGTTAAAACGTCCAGGTTGTTACGATGCTCGAATGGCATCCAGGCCAAGTATTTCAGTGACGCACAACAAAGATTAGAGGCAATGATTGGGTGAATGAAAACGGAATTCTGCTTCAGATATTACACACAACATATATATATATATATATATATATATGGTTTATTTGAGGAATGACTTCATTGGGCCATTTTTGTATTTTCTATTTTAAGACTTATCTTTGTATTCTAATGCTTCAAGATGCTTTAAGACTGCTGTAAGCAGTCAGCTGTGCATTTTCATGTCTCAAAAATCTGACGCGTTCATGAAAGGTTAAATCATTTCAAGAGATTTATAAGCTGTTGATACGTTTCCAACATTAACATCCTGGGGATTATACACAGAACCGACCAAAAAAAAGAAAAAAGAAAAGGACCAGTTCTGGTATTGTTCAGCACTTTAATGGAAATACCAAACCCTCAGCAGATCATAAAACATTACATCCACCTTCAATGTTTCATTATGAAGGTCTTGTTCAGGAAAAAACGCTCGTGCACACCTGATGTGTGTGAATGTTCAAGAATGTTCATTGCAAACCTGTTTAATTAGGTTTAATTTGTTCTCCGTTTTGGAATGCTCCTTTGGTTTATTGGTAATATTAATCAGAAAGTCCGTACATACTAAGACAGCATTCGAAGACGTGTGAAGGATCCCAAAGGTTCATTTAAAACAACTCCAAAATTCCTGCACATAAGAGATGGGAAAAGCGTTTGGACAGAAAACCATCTCTTCAGCACACTATAAATCTGGCCTTTATGGCAGTGGCAAGACGGAAGCTACTGTCAAAACAAAAAAAAAGGTATACGACCACTTGGAGTTTGCTGAACAGCATGTAGAAGACTGTTAGTGCTGTTAGAGAAACTTTCCTTATGTTCACAAAAGAACAGGGCGAGGTTCAGAACCCGACTGTTGCGATCGCAGCGATGCGGATGGGATTGGCAGCATCATGCTGTGTAGCTGCTTCTCACTGCAGGGAGGACGGGGAAGATTTAAGAAGTGGATAAATAGAGAAACAGTCTCGAAAACCTCCTCTAGGGTGAATACAAACAGACTGAGGCTACAGTTCACTTCATGCTGCAAATACAACAATAAAATGGGTCTCCTGATCCTCAAGTTTCCCCTGGTGAAGCCTATTTGTCCGATACCGGTAACAGGTCAGCACTTCGGAAGGCACTTTACAGACCAACAATGCTTAGAAGGACCCGACATTAAGAATGGGATTGACTTCCCAGATTAAGATGTACCACGGTTCTAGCTGTACTTTGTACTAAAGGGGGTATTAAACATACATCATCATAGCTAACTAACAAAGATGCAGGGTTTTTAATTCTGGAATAAAATAATCTGAAGCCTATCGATACTCTGTACCAAGTTCACCTGCTTTAACATGTTCTTGTTTGGAAAATATGTTTAACACATCATATATGTGTACAGTGGTATAAATAAAAAAACATCCTTTATGCATATACCACATGATCACAGCCTACTGCAATCAGTTCATACAGTAACAGTTTATTAACGCGTACATTATTCATTATTGTATGTGTGTGTACATCAGATAGAGAACTGGTACAGACTAGATTAGCATAGATTAGCATGTTGTGTGTTATCTGTGTACTAATAAAATAGTACTCAGTGCTTAGAAGAAGAAGGCAAACAGCAGGCAATTGGTTCAGGTACCAGACTGTCATCAGAAGGCTACTGGTTCGAACCCCACCACAGCCAGGTTGCTGTTGTTGGGCCTGAACATTTAATGGCTAAAACTAGACACTTATAACTTTGCTTCAGAACATAAAACAGACAACTTCCCCTCGACCTTGTGCTTAAGTCAATATCTACTATATGTCTGTGTACTACCTTATTCCATTGGCAACTTAAGAAAATGACATTTAGCGTTTGTGGATATGAAAATGTGCACATTTCTGGAACAGAGCAGATCATGTAATCTAGGTAACAACAAAACTGCAGACACAATCTCAGTGCAGAGTTTGTTATACTAAACCATGTGTGGTCAAGTCAAAAAAAAGTCAAAATGACAAGCTGGTTTAGAATATAAAGCACAACACAGTTCAGTAGGATTTTACGAAACTGGCTTCAGAACGGATTAAATTAAAGAGGTCGGTCACTTTTAATAGAAAACTTACAACATGCTAGTCTGTTCGTCACATTGCTTCACTGCTGGAGATCTTCTGTTATTGGAAAGTGAAACGTCTAATAGAACCGAGAGCTTATAGCCATATTACAGAGACCTACATGAACCCTCAGTGCAGGATCGGTAATTGATAACATACATAAACAGTTCAGAGCCCAAATTTAATAATAACCGGATGGCTAATGCAAGCGAACCCGAGTTCCAGCAGTCATGCTGTAAAATTCTGTGGAATGCCATTCTATTGCCGGATATTACAGCGGTCAAAAGTGGACACAATCTTTATATCCATGGCTTTGGATAGTCTCTTTTGAGAACATAATATTGCATGGTTTTATTAAGTCAATGTGACAATTAATAGTCGCAACATGAACACCACTTAAAATTGAAATAAATATGGCAGTCAATAGTCACAAAGTGAATCTATTCATTCTAAACTGCACCACAATTGGTATCAAATCATGGCATCAGACAGACACCTACAGCAGTGTATTCAAATTACCGCCTCAGAACACCACTAAACAAGCTCACAATAAAGGTATTCTAACAACACAAGCAGGACATGATGGCGACACCACACATACACACATACACACACACACACATCGAGTGGAGTGAATAAAGATCGGGTTAAATCCTCCGAAGGAGGAAAACACTGATCCAATGGATGCACAGAAAACACAAGAGGAGCCACTTGATGAACACAATAAAACGGGATTGAGTATCTCTAGAATGCTCTAGGTGTGCCTACTGATAACGAAGCTCTTCAGTCACACAATTGTTCCAGATTACAGTACAAAAACATGCTTGTGGGGATCGTTCCAGTGGCTCTTGAGATAGTGATAGGTTAAGACTTATCCAAAATTAACACACACAGATAACTGCACTATAGAAATTATTATAGGTACTCTGGATATGCAACAGTCTATTACACTAAACCAGTGGACTGGTATTTAGAACTGAACGGAAGGTCGCCAGTTCGATTCTGAGAGTCGACAGGTCAATGAAGTTCCCCCGAGCAAAGCAGCAAACCCCTAACAGCACCCCAGGTGCCGTAACTAAAATAGTGCCCTGTACAGGGTATTTCTCCTTCTTCATCCAGTGTTTCGAAGTGAACCCAAGATAAAGCACAGCTATTAGAATTGCTTAGTTACTCTATTAAAATGTTAATTAAAAGTTTCCCTCCAAGTTGATGTACAGTACATGCAAATACAATATCAGCATTTCTGACAAATAGTCACCAGAATAAATAATAAATCCTTAATTGAACCAGTGGACCTAATGATGTGTAATTGGCGCTGTGGCAAAGAAAAATGAATAAATCACCAGCCAAAGTATTATGGCACCATCGTGCCAACTTTTGTTTAAACATATTTATACATCTCACAGTTAAAATCCCCCTAAAAACTTTTAGTTTAGTTATATTTAGTTGTATTCTACCAGTCCCCTTCAGCAGCCCCCTTAATTGCTTTTTAATTCTTTCTTTCCTATTCTTTAAATAGTACTGCCCTGGTGATTTCTTTATCAGTAAAGACACCCAGCTGTAAAACGTTCCATGTATATATTTCACTACATTTATATTTCACTGTTTATTCCACTATGAGCTACGTAAATAACTGATCTTAGACCGAGGCCCAGGATTATTTGTTCTTTGCACAGGGAGTGACTGTTATAAATCGGCCATCATAAATCTGATACAAGCAGGATAATTTGGGAAACTTATACTCCTAAACGAACATGTGGTAACCATAACAGCAAGGGAAAAAAGGAGATTGTGGTTTTTACAATCAATGTTATTCACCATGCTGGAGTTAAAGTACAGCACTAATACCATTTACAAAGAAAAACAATTGCAATTAGTAGCAGGAAGCTAAAAGGCGAAGGGTTTAGGGGTTTGAAAGATATTCCAAGAAGAAATGCACTTCTTCTGCCCACAATTCCTATCTGGAAACACATTTAAAGATCCACGATCCAGCATCTTAATGGCTTTTCCGAGCTCTAATTCAGACAGTGGTAATGACAAAGCATCAGTTTTCAATGCTAGGCCTCATCTACTTCTGACGTTAACATCTGAAAGCCGCCGAAACCAGGAAACGCTGATCTGCAGGTTAAATCTCACACACGTTTAGTTAAAAAAAAAACGTACACTGCAGAATGAATAAAATTCATCTGCCAAGGATAGAACTGCACCCGAGCCCTTATATACATAGACACACACCGACCCTGTACTAATGGTTTTAAAGTAAACCAGAAGAAAATCAGGATACGCACTGCCACTGTGGAAAGATAGAAATTGGCTACACGGCCTCATCGTCTGCCACAACAAAGAAAAGCTGTCGAGCATTACCAGGATTTTTGGTTTCGGTGCTGACAGCAAGCTCACCGTCGCCAGGTGAAAGGAGTGATTATTGGATAATAACAACAAAACAGTCAGGAAGTGTCTGCATCAACTGCATTGAGTTGTGAGGTATAATATCAGATTCAAATACACAAATATCAAAGCTACATGTGTATAAAATCAATATAAGAAGTGGTGGAAGAGGATCAGCAAGTGGGTTTAGAAAACAACACCATTAGCATAACATCCAAATCCTTCTGTTGCATAACAATGGAACGGCTCTCAACTTCTAGGACTTATTTACCCGAAGGTATTTCTTTCTTCTAAAGCCGTGCATCACAATAAACAAAATCAACATAACTTAAGGAAGTCAGTTCAATATTAAAATACAAGAGAGGTCAGAGAAGAATGGCTACACTGGTTCTAATCGACAGCTACAGTGATCCAAACAACTCTATAAATCTGTGCATCTTGGAAATAACTAACACAATTATCAGAGGCTTTTCTAGAATTAGGCAGTAAAACATTAAACATATACATGCTGGTCTTATTTCCCAGATCCAACCCCTCACGCAAAAAAACATTCTAATCATCCTAAAAATCAGACTCTAGTTATATTAGCATTGCTTCGTGATCTTCAGGCTGTAGTGATTGTGAAACATCATGTTGTATATTGTATTTATTATTTATCTATGCCTGTATTACAGCATCATACACATAGAGGGGCGGCACGGTGGCTGAGTAGTTATAGCACAGTCGCCTCACAGCAAGAAGTCCCGGGTTCGATCACCCGGGTCGGGGTTGGGTGGGGACTTTCTGTGTGGAGTTTGCATGTTCTCCCTGTGTCAGCGTGGGTTTCCTCCGGGTACTCCGGTCTCCTCCCACAGTCCAAGAACATGCACTAGGTTGATCGGAAATGTGAAATTGTCCAGTAGTCATACACAAGATCCCTGTAGAGATACAGGGTTGG
>JAOTRQ010048542.1:0-15842 GCA_028565875.1 Hoplisoma paleatum
CCAGCCCGACCCGGGGATCGAACCCGGGACTTCTTGCTGTGAGGCGACCGTGCTAACCACTCAGCCACCGTGCCGCCTATTTTACATTTACGTAATCAATAATCAATAATGTGGCTGATGACTTTATCCAAAATGATTTGGATTAGTGAAACACAATTTTTTTTGAGCAATTGATATTTAAGAGCATTGCTCAAGGGCGCAATCGTGGCAACTTGGTGGTTGTGGAGTTGTAACCAGCAACCTTTTAATTCTTAGCCCAGTACCTTGGGTGCTGCTATAACTTGCTTTACTTAAGACAAATTTGCACTTCATCCAGTATGGCAGTTCTGGTTCTGGACATAGCTTAAACGGCAGATCCCATTACGTGCTGGGATATTCAGATATGTTATTTTCCTGTTTGTTTCTGAAATAAAAGGTTATCCTGAAACTTTTGACTCACTCACAATATAGGTCGGGCTTGGTGAGAATGGTTTTATTTGCATATGCCAGTAATCCCCTGACCTGACCTATATTTAGTTGTACAGTACAAATGTTATGCGTCTTTGATGGGTTAACACATATCAAAATACATTTCTATTATGATTCTGTATATCTGAGAGACATTGCAATACTGTTAATTATTCATAATCCAAATGATGAACAATTCTACGATTTGGTTTGGCATTCGATTCTCAGTGCAATAAAACAACAGATACAAATATAAAACAGAAAATTTATTCAAGTGTAAAAAATAGGCACACTGTGTAAGGTGAACAATTACAATGTGTACATTTAATATACACCAAAAATTCCTGAATTTGAAATTACAATACACTACATTAATCTGCAAGATCTGTGCATCATATTTTAAGAAATTTCAATCACTAAAATGAAAACAACAAAGTCTCTGCATGCTAAAAGCAGTGTGTGTCTGGTGTGTAGTGTTTTGATACAGCGTTATGGTTTGATATGCTAATGTGAATAGCTCAAGTGTGTGAAGTGTAATTGCAGCTTAGGTTCAGAGTAGCATTTATTAGCATATAGTCCACTTGACTGAAAGAAGAATGAAAGATTCAGCCAAAGGATAGCTTAATGGCGTGTTGCTTAATTAAGAAGTGCTGCTTATATAAAACTTCTGCTGGCACTGACTAATGCCTCAGCCAAAAGAAAAATAAAGTATAGCATGGCAGTAGTGTGGTCCTTCTTAAGATATAGATGGGATAGTAGTACTCAAAAAGATCATGTTGCATAGATCACTTGACTGCAAACCTATCCTAAACCATAGCTCGCCATGTTATTAAATATTAAGTTCATTGTTTTTGGTCTAATGAAAGCAAATGAACTGTGTTTAAATGTGAAATGTGACCTGACATTTGATCCTGTAGTGATTCTCTCACGTGACTTAAGATCACATGAGTTATTGGCCCAAAGAGGTGCAAATTGATGTGACGCACTTGGCATGGCATTGTAAATAGATTTCACAGATGTTCTGACTCTTTAGTTTGTCCAAGTTTAACATACCATGTCCAAAAATGCAAAAAAAAAATTGCCATTACAAAATAGAACTCACAAAGCATTTTTTGAGAAACTCCCCATCAGGTTACCCATGATCTGTAACTTAGAGCAATGTTATAAAGCAATGTTTTATATACACTCAAGTATCATAGCTGAGTAGCTCACTACAATGCGAGTCTAGAAGAATGAACACTAGCACATTTTTCCTCTAATCATTTTTTGAACAATACAATCAGCACAATATGTGTGGAAAATATGTTCTAATAGCATTTCCATACTCATTAATTAAAAGAAGCCAGAGACGGAGATAACATCCGACCGACCAATACATTTGGCCCAGTTCTGCTTGACCACTCATGACTGTGATAGCATCTGGAACTAAACTAGCCGTCCCTGAATTAAAACCAAGATAAATATAACCTATAACGATAAATAGGCTGATTACTTGCATATCATATTCATGTGTACAATCAGATATTTTTGGCAAGTATTACTTCTGTGTGTAAGATTTCTGTAAATAGTTATAGGCTGTTATCATATTGAGCCCTTAACCCACAATTACTTCAAACATTTTTTAAAAAGTGTATAGTTACTGGACAATTGTATAGTGCACTAGAGCATTGATGGCTTAGTAGCTTAGTACTGGTATAGATATTAGAACGGTCACTGGGTCCAAGCCCCAGAACCACTAAGTTGCCACTGTTGGGCTTTTGATCCACAATTGTTCAAAATGGTGTTCTGTTGACATTGTAAGATGCTTTGGATGAAGGCGTTTGCTTTAAAATTTAAATGTATTGAAAACTGGACTGAACACATCATAGGTTCAACTGAAATACAGAAACAACAACTCAATACAGAAACAGCACATAAATATGTTTTTTTGTGATCGTACATTATAAAAACCTTTTGTAAAAAAAAGGAAGTTCTGTGTCCCGGAAAACACAACGTTATTAGTCAACCAAGCCTCAAAGCTTGTCAGATTTATGACATTTTATAGGATCAAAAACATTTTGCATAGTCATCTGTGCCTCTGTTGATAAAATGCACGTTGGGCAGACAGACAGACAGATGTCAGGTTTGAAATGAAAATCCCTGTAGTGTTGGTACCCTTTATAACAGTATATGCTGAAGTCAGATAGTACTAAAGATCCCTTGGCCTTTTGTTACTTTATCTGTGTTACTGTGTATAAAAATGTTTTAAGATACATCTAAAATGCAATTAGTTTCTCGAAGTGTGATGAACGACATGTAAAGTACTAGACAAAAATAACTTTCTGGTCCAATACAAAAATTGAACTACAAGGGCAGACTAGCAAATATGTCTGGCAAAATACAGACACTGCTGATCACCTGGCGTTTGTCATCCCTGATGTGAAATATCATGGTAGAGACACTTTAGGTGCACCCTAAATCATGCACTTGCACACTTTGAGCACTGTTTAGTGCATCTAAGAAACACAATAAATCTCAGTACACTGAAAGTGTAGATAGTGGATAGTGCACTAAACATTGAATACAACATGAAACGACGGACACTATGCTACGTGCACTCAACGGACGCCATTTTGGCTAAATGAAGGAAGTGGCAAAACTTTTGACCGGTTCAAAGCAAATAAAAATATTAAAATTATTATTAAACAGTGAGTGGATTTTTAAGCGAACTCGAAAACCGCATTCAAATGTTAGTCAGTTACTTCCCTGAAGTGTAGTCTCCATTTGAGACGACACTCTCCCAAGAAAGTGTGCATCAAAAATGTCAGTGTGCACTACACAAACTTAAAGTACACTTATGTAAGTGCGCACCTTTAGAGACAACTCAAGAAAGTGTATGAAATTCCAAATTCTGCCCAAATTTACACATGCATAGCTTGCAAAACTCTTTATCAAAGACTAAATGTGACTGAATAATGGCTCGCTTCACTCTTTGAATCCTTGTGGGTATAATACTAAATGTAAATTCATTACTAACATAAGTTTAAAATACAGTATAGTATGCAGCATATCAAATCAGTGCTGAATGTTTTCTGAATACTTTGTATATAAAGTAGCTGCTTATGAAATACATTTAAAATCTCAGTAACAGAATAAAAAGAAATACTTATTTTAATAAAATACTGCTGAAAAATGTAATATCTAATGTTCGTTCTTAGGTAACAAGTATTCAACACTGTCCATCCTGTTGATTTGGTTACACATCCTTTACATGTCTGCTTTGACAAAGGAGGCAAACATGCTGTCCTCCTGCTCCATGAGCGACTCTGGTTTCCCATACTCCAAGATATTCCCTCTTTTCATCACGATCACAAGATCAGCTGTCAGGATAGTATGAACCCGGTGCTGAAGGAGACACACAAGTACAAAGACATGCCAATAAGTGTGCAGACACATGTACTCACAGATAGAAGTATATGCATGATTAAACTTTCAGAATATGCTTTTGGCTGGCTGCCCTGCTGCCTTCGAATGAAAGCTTCTGCTGGGTCTGAAAGTGACAGCACATGCCCTTAACAGGAAAAGAAAATCAGAGCATATAACACTAGTCCAACTATTTACACTATCATATGGTTCCTCCAGGATATTGTTGCAAAAAAAAGATTAGTGAACTCACTGGCCTTTATAAGCTGATAATATGAGAATATTTGCTGTTTCCCCCTGAGCGCCTAATAAGAGCTATATATGTTACTAGAGCTACCAATGGAACATATTTGCATAAAAACAAAGCTCTACCAGTGAATATAAGTAACTTTTACAATCATAGTTTGGTCAGATATAACAACACTTCATTAAAGTTGTATAACATTTTCCAAAATGATTCACCAGAAGCTGTTCTAATGGTTGTCAAATTACGTTTTTATTCAAATGTATTTGTTATTATGGGTAATCTCCTTTGGAGCAGACAGGGCTAAGGGTCTTGCTTAAAGACCCAATAGTTTCTGAACAGCAGGGCCTGGTTATGAATCTCTGGCTGATAGCCCAATGCTTTACCCACTAGGCTGCACTGATTTATTATTGGAAAAGATGCAAATGAATCTTATAATCTCGTCTGATTATAATCTTGTCTGATTTTCACCTTTGGATCACTCAAACCACTTTTAGTGATGATGATGCCAAAGCCTCAGTGCCCCAGTGGCTACATGACAAAATAATTTCTTGCCGAGGGCATTCAATAGTACGAAACTAGGAAAATATGTCAAAAGAAGTTGATGATTTAGAAAAGTAATTGCTTTGTTTTTTCATTTGTCAATAAATAGACTTAAAAATATTGAAGCTTTTTGAAGAACTCTCAAATAGATGCTTCGATTTATTATGAAGCATTTTAAATGTCTAGCATCTTATCGTTTTCTGCAAGCTAAATCCCTGATGCACTCTCGACCATGCTTTGCTACCAGAAGTAAGTTTTTCTTCTCACACAGCATCATTCCCTATAATTACTCTGCTGCTAACACATACCATCTTTATACATGTCAGCTGTGAAGAAGAGAATCATAATTTGAGTCCCTTAATCCACCACGATTAGTGGTGTAGGTTAGATGGCTTATTTAAACCCTTTTTATCTCATATTTTTAACTATTAACTATAGTAATTCATAGTAATAATGTAATTATGTAATGTAGTAATGTAATAATGTAAATGTTCAGTATTGTCTGTATATAATGACCGAAAGTTTATTATTTTTGGCAGATTATATTGTTTTTTCTCTCTTTGTGCACTTGGTACCCTGTGAACTCCACTGGCATTATAATGCATTATATTAGGAGAGAAGACTAATGTCGATGTAAATACTGATAGCTGCGAGGAATGTAAACGTGATGTTTATGGAAAGAAGAAAGCATTACTTCTTTCCTCTTATAAACTCCCTTGAGGCTGCCAAGATAAACTGTAGCAGGTGCAGCCAGCTCAACCCTGCATGCTACCAAACACCACACATTACTCCACGTGATCACTGGCCTTCAAACCATAAAAACTTTAAAATAATGACACTAATCCATCGGAGCATGCAGTTCCACTGGAATTTTGTTTAAAAAGGGACAAAAATGCATAGGATTACCAACCGGGATGATTGCTGAGGCTGTGAGTGTGACTTGGGCAGTTACTTGTGCGTGCGCACTAAGGTACTGAAGAGGCTGTTCTCCTGCGCTAATAGGTTACTGGCGCTGTCACACTCGACCAGAATTCCCGAGGAAAAGACCAGCACCTGTTCCGCCTCCAGGATGGAGGAGACCAGATGCTGTACGAACAAGACAGAAACAGGTAGAACAACAGAAAGAAGAGACAGAAACAGATGAACAGTGTAAAAGAGAAAGAAAAGTATACGAAAGAAAGAAAAAAGGCTGAGCTATAGTGAACATAATGTTAATTCCTTTCATATGCTTGCTTCAGCAAACATGATCTGTTACTTTTTTGTCGTTATTACTGTATAAACTGTAATTTCGAATGTTCGGATGGAGTAGTTACAAAGCATTTCACTGCCGGTTGTACTGTGTATAACTATGTATGTGACAAATAAACTTTGATTTGATTTTATTTGATTTTATTATAATGTTGTCATGAAATAAAGTCATATAAGTAGGGTAGATTGCCCAAATGTGGGTCCAATTGTTATATTTCTGACTTCTGAAGTATATTAAAATGTTTAGTCATGGCAAATATATATTTTATTGATTTACCACTTTATGGTGTGCTCTAATCATACCATGTTCTGAAAATAAATCCAACACATATGTGCTCTTAAAGCTAAATTGTTGCTAATGTAGAAATGTTTGTTTATGTAACGGGTGATAATGTGAAGTCCATGTTAAAAAACCTACAGAACAAACTTAATGAAAACATTTTAATATGATAGAAACCAGAATATTAATTATACCATCATTATTTTATTTATTTATCGAACTATTAACTATTGAGCTTTGATGTTTCATAAGTTTATGACTGATATGATTGTTTGTGTGTGCCTTTTTGGGTATAAATAGCTGTATTGTGTAGGGAATATTGGATAATGTTATATGATGTTATATTTACCTGGGGGCAAATAAACCATAACTTTTAAAACTTTCAGTTTTACACATACATCTACATAGAAAATACAATGGTCTTACTAAATGACCTGTCTTTAGCTACGCTGCTCCATACACATCAAACTGTGATGCACTGTGTATTCTGACACATTTTGATCTCAGCCAGCATTAACTTCTTCAATCTGAGCTACAGTAGCTCGTATTGCATCATTCGACTGAACTTTCAGCTGGTCCTCCTCTCAGTCATCAGCTTACAGAAGTGCCGCATTTACTACCTGAAATTATTAGCAAAATAAATGCCATTCATCCAATGACCGTTGAGTTTTCAAACAAAGGTTCCATTAAATATTGTTGAAGTGAATAGACGCTCAGCAGATGCACTGATGCTACAGGAATGTATGAGAAGTCAATTAGTGATGTCCGATTCTTGATTTTTAAATAGCTGATTCTTAACTCGTCTTAACTTCGTAACACATTTGAAGTTAACGAAATGTTAACACAACCATGTAGTTTTTGACATTTTAAGAGAAGCTGAGCTTCCCTTGCAATCTCCAGAAGCTAAGGCAACTACTGTGTATAAAAATAAGTAGCGTTATGTAAATTAGTTATTAGTATGGGGGTAAATAAAAGAAAACAGTTTAACAAGTTTAAACATATCTTGTGTAAACAAGTAAATACACGTCTACAACTTTATATAGATTAAACATAAAAAATACAAAAATATACAATAATATACTCATGAAAGTTAGTCCAATCTAATAAGATACCTAGGATTTAGAACAGACAACCTCTCAGGAGTGCGCACGGGACGTAAAAACTAAGAACCCAGCCGCATAATCCTTCTTTGTAGTTATGCCACACTTCATAGAATGTTTTAATAATAATTTGGATTGTGTTTATGAGGATTTGTGGTTACTCAGTCAAAATGTAATGTAATGTAAGTTAGACATCTACAGTATGTTTGTTAAGAAAGCCTGGTACACGTACACAAGTGATGTTCCTAATGAAGTTTTTATGGACCCAGTTTGGTGTATGTAGCCATACTGGAATATGAATGAAAAATAGCTCGGCTTTAGTGGGTCTGGCTCAAACACATCCATACACAGTGCCACAGTATCCACACATATTGGTCATAAATTATTATTTAGTTACTTATTAATACTAATTTATTTAAAACAATGTTTTGCGTATACACCACTAGTTTCTGAGAATAACTGCTCAGTAGCTTTTCACCAAAGATGGATGCAAGAAAAAGGAATTGAGGAAGCTACACAAGACTGATAAATAACCAGAGGCAAAGCTTATATTAGCAATTTTCCCTCACTCACTTTGTGCAAAGTGTAGAAAATCCAGGCTGAATTTAATGACATGTATGACAATTACTGTGTCATCCATGGGTGAAGACAAACTTTAATAAGTTATGAGGTTAATGTGCAGCTGTGGTGTGTGTGTAGTCTCAAGTGTGACAGTCTCTAGGGTTGCTGCAGTAATCTCATTCTTTTTTTTCTAACCTGGCTCCATAATGAGAAACATGTGCTTAATTAATTTAATAAGGTCAGAAATTATTACCTCTATATCGGGAATTTGTTCATTCAGGGCACTGCCTTTAATATATTTTTCTTTTTAATTGTAGTCATACTTTTATAAGGATTTCTCATTGGACATTCACGGACCACATGGGGCATTGTTAAATGAAGGTTAAGCTCTTTGGATATTCTGCTCCACTTGCACACCAGATACCGGTTTGTGGCACACACAGATGCAATGTAAGCACACATAAGTATGTCAGGAAAGCATTATGAAGCACACAGTGAGTTCCACTGTATGTCTGTGTGTACAGCATTTTGTTTCCCTTGTGCGTTTATAGAATTTTGTAACACCATTAATGCTCAGTCCCCATGTACAGTCTGAGAACTGCAGCATGTCAATATTTACAACAGGCTCCAGTGAGCCCTACATAGTATTGTGGGTTCACTCTAGTAAATGAAAATAGAAAGTGTTCAGCTGTAGTTTTCAAAGCTTTTTTTTTCTGAAGCAAAACAATTTGATCAGTGCTCGTTTTTTTTTTTTTTTTTACTAAAATTGTGTTAAAACCAAAACTAATAGTTGCAAACCCCACCATTATGAATATTGGAACACATTTTTAGTTATTCTGAGTGTTCTGCAGTTCTGTAATGACTGCAACATAAAAGTGCATGCTAAATAACGTACTGCAACCCTGATCAGTCATGCATTTTAATATTTTTATTTATTTTATTTTATTTTATATACTTTATTAATCCCCGAGGGGAAATTGCAGGTTTTCGCATATCCCAACTTTTTGTCTGGAAGTTGGGGTCAGAGCACATTTAGTTAAACTAAATGTTTAAAAGGCCAGCCATAGATTTATTGTATAGCATTTCATTCATTACAATTCATTAAGATAATGACTACTTAATACTAATACTACAACAACAACGACTACAACTACTATTATTATTACATATCATGATTATTGTTATATTATAAACATATAAATAGTTTTATTCACAGCATTGCAGCATTGACAAACATGTCACTGGTACAGCATCCTTAAACCATCCTTACATGCCCCCTAAAGTTTGTACAGCTTTTTTGTAATGCCGCCACAGATGGGCAGTATACACAGAGGTTCTGTTTCATTCTTCAAAGCACAGTTGTAACCAACAGTTTTAACAGACACTGAGCACAGTGAGAACGAATAAGCGTATTAACTTGTGACTATTGCTATGACATTGCTTACAGATCTCTCTGTCATTGGACAAGTAAGCAGTTATTTAATCTCCAAAGTATCTCAACTCCTCACAAATCTGACAAAAATAAGACAGAAATTCAGCTTTTTTAGTAACTTTCTTTTTTTGCATTATTTTTGATACCACAATCTAGTCCATATTGAAAGCACTGTATGGGCAGAATATTACTAAATGCATATATCAGATGGATGTTACCGATCCGACAACTGTCTTATCATATAACTGCTTGAATAAGTCACCAGGCAATGAGACAAAATGCTACCTTGTCGCACACTATTTCAGACATAAAAGAGATGAGCTAATAGGGGTGGTCTTGAGCTAAAAAAAAATCAGCAGGGAATAAAGCAGTTTGAATTGAATTGTAAGATTATTTATTTTATTATAATTTGTTTTACATTAGGTATTTTGTACTTTATTGTGTTTTTATATGTCTTTATTCGTCATGTCCCATTCGTCATGAAGGTTTTGCTCAAGACCAACTGGTCATCCAGGAAAAAATGCCCAATGCTGGTCAGGAGTCATATAAAAAGTTATAGCCAACCAACATATAGTGTGTTTTGACGAGATGGATTTTTAGCTGAATTTTTAGCATGACGTGATGGATTGATCAAGGGTTTGTACACAATGTAAATACATTTTATTTAGCATTTTTATTTGTTTTTAAATACTTAAGGACTCATACTAAGAACGAAAGCCCAATCATTTAGCCTGATGGGATATGTAAACTATGCTCGTTTGTTTGCAAAAGAAACACGTGGTGACGTTACACAAGCACCTGACGCCGCCAGACACTAAAACACCTGAAGAAGTCACACTTTAAACCAGACAAACTCTGACCAAGTTGGCTTTCCATATTCTCTGTAAGCACAAGTGATGTGAGACTGCGCACGCGCGGCACAAGAACCTTCACCTGTTGTCGACATGACACTTTAACTTCTTCAACACTAATAACTATGGGCAGAAAAGCTTCTAAATATTGGTATTCCATAAGAACTGATTCAACGTTTCGTTCTACACTTTAAGCCACTCTGTGGATCGATGAAAAATAGTAGCGACAAAATAAAGACTTAAAATGTATCTTAAATCAAAAATGTCTATTTCCTTATTAACATAAAAATTAAATAAATAACTTAGAAGGAGATTAGAAAAGAAAATGTTTTACATGTTCATACAATATGTTCAAGAGGAAAGAACAAAACCTTCCTGAGATCCTAAAGAACTGAGAACGTTTCCTGAAATCAAGAATAAGTTTGAGCTCCAAGCATTAATAGCCTGAGTGCATTTCACTGATTTTTTTTTTTTTTTACATTTGTGCTGCTCTGGTTATTGACACTTTTAGGATCAATCTCAAAACGAAGGAAACCTTGCATATTAGTCTAATGTTGAATCTGACTTTTTAATAACAACAATAATAATAATAAAGCAACATCGGCAAATATTATTGTCAATTATTATCATAGTGTTCATTATTGTTAAATATTAATATTATTAAGCTGTAATTTGTTTGTCAAACATTGAATTTCAGTTTTCACATTATTTTGTTCAGTCAATACAGTTTGTTCTCAACTAAGAATAAGTCAACTTTGGAGTTTACAAGTGAACAATGTTGTTTTAAATTGTTGTTTTTATTAACCAAAGTGTAAAATAATTAGAAGTCTTTAAAAACCATATATAAAGGCAGTTATAGTTAAGATGCTCATTTATGACTTTTTACGACTTATTCAAAATTATGTACAGTATAGTGAGAAAGATTCTCTAAATCTACAGTAAGATTTTCATCACTTTCATCACTCTAAATGTTCCTCTTTGTACCTGAGTTTACTGGATGCTTCTGCAAATAAATTGGGCTTTATTATCAGATGACACTCATAGTATTTTAAACATTACATCTTCGGTGAGAATCTGCATCTATTGTCTAGTAGGGTCTCTATTTCAAGAATGTTCAAGAATCTTGGTAGATTTTGATAAAAACCCAATGTCTTTGAAAAACATTAAATAGGCAAGCACAATTAATTTAACCAAATTAAAACAACATTCAAAATTTTAAAATACAATTTTAAAATTGTTCAGACGTCATTTTAATTATTAATCCAAAAATCTGGTAAAATTTAATTCTTTTAGAAATACTTAGCGTATTCACATAAAGTTGTGTTGCTGTAAAAAAACATTTTGTTTGTTTTGCGAATAAAATATAAATAGCAATAAGAGCTCATTATAGTGCAGTGATTACATTCAGTAGTTATTGACCGTTTACAAAGACTCTAATTTAAAAATATTCAACAGAAATAGTCCTGGACATTCGAAATAAATAAGCACACACACACACACACACACACACACACACACACACACACACACACACACACACACACACACACACACACACACACATATAGATGTTATATACCAGGTTCTGGTGCTGCGGTACTAACAGCTGCAGCTTGATGTTCAGTCTCCTGTTGAATTTCTGCTGTTAGTGTTTCCTCCTTTAGCTCCTCCTCTTCCTCTTGAGTTTGCTCTTCGTCCTCATGCCGGTGTATCGGAGCCGCAGTGTCGTCAGGCTTCACCTTCGTAACGGCGGCTGGTAACAATCAAAACATGTTAAAAAATGCACCTGCATCGGCACATTCACATGCAGATCAGCTTTGTGAGCGAGGGAGACGAACCCTGATCCTTATTATCCCTCGACTATTGTGCAGTAACATTCATCAGCCAGTAGAGGTCTCGGTGTACATATATGTAAATAAATATATATTTGTTATAAAATAATTTATTATTATTTTAAACAATTTTAAAGTTATTGAATTTACCTTCTTCAGATGGAGGAACCGCAGCATCATCGGCTTTATCATCAGCTCCAGTCGCCACGTCTTCATCCTCATCTTCATCCTCATCTTCATCCTCATCTTCATCTGCAGCTTCTTTTTTCTCTTTGGCTTCATCAGACGGTCCGTGAGCATCCTCCTCCTCCTCCTTCTCTTCCTCCTCCTCCTCCTCCTCCTCCTCCTCCTCCTCCTCTTTAGCATCTACCTCGACTGATGCTGGCTTCTCCTCTCTTTCTTCCTCTTTAGCCTTTGCATCCTCGTCCTGCTCCACTTTATCTTCCTCGTCCTCATCGTCCTCCTCGTCCTCCTCTTTTTCTGCCGTGGTCTTTTCTTCCACCACCGATTCTGCTTCCTCTTTTTCCTCCTTTACCTTTCCTGCTTCCTCTTCCTCCTCCTCTTCCTCCTCCTCCTCATCGTCCAGCGGTTTCGCTCCTGTTTCAGGCTTCTTTTCTTTCTTTTCCTTTTTTTCTATTTTTGTACCTCCCACCTCTTCTTCCTCCTCTTCCTCCTTCTTTTCCTCCTCCTCCTCCTCTTCCTCCTTCTTTTCCTCCTCCTCCTCCTCTTCCTCCTTTTCTTCCTTCTCCTCCTCCTCTTCCTCCTTTTCTTCCTTCTCCTCCTCCTCTTCTTTCTCCTTTTCTTCCTTCTCTTTCTCTTCCTTCTCCTCCTCCTCCTCTTCCTCTTCAGTTCTTGTTTTCTTGACCTCTTTTTCTTTTTTATCCTTCTTTCCTGCAGCAGTTTTCTCGTCTTTTTCGTCTCTCGGCTGCTTTTCTTTCTTTTCCTTCTTCTTGCCAGTTTCACGTTTTTCTTTCACTTCTTTCTCCTCTTTGTTCTTTTTTGGTTCTTTTTCTTTCTTTTTGGAAACTCGAGGCTTCTCCTCCTCCTCGTCCTCCTCCTCCTCTGCTTCCTCCTCTTCCTCCTTAACTTTCTCTTTCTTGGGTTCTTTTTTCTTTTTGGTCACAGCTTTACGTTTGGCCTCCTCTCCCTCCTCTTCCTCTTCAGAAAAGTCCTCGTCTGCCTCTTCCTGCGCCTCCACGTGGTCCTCCTGCTCTTCATCATCTTCCTCACCATGCCTCTGCTCCTCTTCCTCCCTCTCCATGATCTCTTGGGCCTTCAGTTTTGTAACTGATCAGTAAAAAAAAGCAGGATTTAGTGATGATGTCACAACGATAATCACCGCACGCGTCCTTCACTACGAGGTTTTAACTCTCGGCGTGTTGTGTTGTTTACATGTAAAAGTTAATAAACAGGTTATAAATAAAACATGTTTATTAAACTTTGTTTACACTGCTGGTGAATCATATACAATTTTAATTCTGTTTCGCTGGCTTAGGGTTAAGTTCAGGCTTGGATTTAGGGTTAAATTAATTTAGTCTAGAGATGGGTTTAAGTGTAGGGTTAGATTTAGGATTAAGGTTAGGTTTAAGGTTAGTTTCAAGTTTAGGGTTAAGTCTAGTTTTAGGTTAAAGTTTAGAGTTAAGTTTATGGTTTATGTCTAAGGTTAGGTAATACTTTAGAGTTAGGTTTAAGGTTAGATTTAAGCTTAGGGTTAAGTTTAGTGTCAGGTTTAGGCTTGGATATAGGATTAAATTTATGATTGAGTTTAGAGATGGGTTTAGGGTTAAGTCTAGGTTTAGGTTAACGTTTAGGTTTAGGGTTAAGTTCGAGTTTAAGGTTAGAGTAAAGTTTAGACTTAAGTTTATGGTTATGTCTAAGGTTAGGTTACACTTAAGAGTTAGGTTTGAGGTTAGATCTAAGCTTAGGGTTAAGTTTAGTGTCAGGTTTAAGCTTGGATTTAGGGTTTAATTTATGATTGAGTTTAGAGATGGATTTAGGGTTCGGTTTAAAGTTAAGGGTAGGTTTAGAGTTGGATTAAAGTTTAGGCTTTTAGGTTTGGGGTAGGTGTTAGAGTTGGGTTTAAGTTTAAGTTTAGCATTAAGTTGATGTTTAGGATTAAGTTTACACAAGTAAAAGTTGATTTCAGTTTACAGAAAGCTTTGATTAAAATAAAAAACTGTACAAAATGACTCGAGCGTTCCTGCATCATCAAGTTTGTTTGTGTTTGTGTTTGTGTTGTTCGTCCTGGCAGCCGAATCACGAACAAAACAGTTTTTAATGACGGATAAAGTCGTTAATGGATAATGAACGAAACGCTCGTCACTTTCATGCTAACGACTTTCCCGCTGAAATGCTAATAAAGCTACAGAGAAGAAGAGAAACTATTTCTCTGGGGGAAAATGTTTCATTCTGTTTAAGAAGCTTTTCTTTTGAGAGCACACACACACACACACACACACACACACACACACACACACAAACAAACACACACACACACACACACACACACACACACACGATTAGTGGAATTATTTGGAATTATTTTGATCACAAACCTTTTTTCCTAGCCGGTAAAAATTCTCCTGCAAGAGACAGAAATGAGAAAAATGAGTTACTAGGAAACCGACTAAAACTAATTAGTTTAATTAAATTAAATTAAAACAATTTATATATTTCAGCGCTCAACAGACAATTTAGAATTGTAGAGTTTTTAACATTAACCCAGTTTATAGGGTTGCCAAATTATAGCGCGTCGTTACATAACATGCCAATTTGATTGCCCACTAATGCCCCCTGGTGTCTGTTGTGTGTGCAATCGTGCACACTTTGGGTTTTTGTGTGCGTGAAAATCTGCAATCTGGCTACATCGAACACATCACGTACATGAAGTTGCATGTAAGTCAAATTTAATATTGAATACTTTAATGATTTAATGATAATGAATGAGTTTAAATTAATTAAAATTAGTTTAATGTAATTAAGCCCCTGTGGGGTCGTGAGTCGCCGGTTTTATGATGCGCTCGTTACCGACACGTTACACGTCCCGAAATGTTCGTATTATGTGTCGTATTAACGTGTTTTTCTGTTATATTATGATTGAAAACTATTCCTGTGCCGTTTTGATTCACCTTGTGATGGTTCTATTACACAGGAGAGGCACAGCGCCCCCTTTCTGTTCACCTCAGTTTGTTTAATGTACAATTTAAATGAGTTACTTCCTACTTTGATTTGAGTAGATTTGGAGACGCGCACTTGAGTAAAAGAGATAAAAGTATTAAGAAGAATATGAATATGAACGACGTTAATGATGCGTGAGGGAGAAACGTGCAGCATCAGGACCGCTCAGGGTCCAGGTGTGGACCAAGCACTTAACCCACTAACCTTTCTTCTTCACTGCTGACCATTCACCTGCAGAAAGAGCAGAGACGTGGGATTAGAACCAAGAACCATCAAAGCAACGATTCTGAGAGGAAACAAAGTCGTCTGTAATAAATATAATTCCTTACACACACACACACACACACACACACACACACACACACACACACACACACACATACACACACACTAGTGCTGACCGCAATTAATCGATTATTCGTTGGTCAAACGAAAAAATTACTAGTGGGACAAATTTCATTGGTCGATTAGTCGCAGGGGAAAAAAAAGCTGCGTTTCGTCAAAGGATTTCTGGGACTTTTAATTTGAACGGCGGCACAAAGGAAGACGTGACACTCCATACCAGTAAGTGGCGGTAATGCACATCCTTATTGCCAACCGCCATTATACACCACAAGAAAAAAACGTGACAGGAACGTATTCCATGTCTGGAAGGATCTAAAATATGGGATCATTTTGAAAAGGATAAAGATACAAAGAGGAAAACTTACAGAATGATCAGGAAA
>JAOTRQ010048552.1:0-15837 GCA_028565875.1 Hoplisoma paleatum
GTGTGTGTGTGTGTGTGTGTGTGTGTGTGTGTGTGTGTGTGTGTGTGTGTGTGTGTGTGTGTGTGTGTGATTGTGTTTGCCTTGTAATGGACAAACTTAATGGACAAACAAAATTAAATCTGGGTTGCTTGAAAAACATATATAAACTATTGAGACCTTCAGCGTTGAGCACTGTACTATTAATTATTATATGTTGTAATTAATAAGAAAATGCTACCATTACCTACCGGTAATACAGTACTGTTAGATAACCATCAGTTGCACCTTAAACAGCATATTGTTGAAGAATTGTAGGTAACTTTATATTTACGCATATTATATATTGTTCCGACAGACATTAAACAATACACTTACTGAATAAATATTACAAATTTTGTACTATTAATTTGTATTTGTACTGTACTATTTTGTACTCATTGGAATGATGGGTTATAGTTCATAAAATGCTACCATCAATTTGTTTTCTATTATCCCACATTATTTCTCTAACTAATTACTAATGAGTAAATTAAAATAGTTCTAAAAACAGAAAATATGTTTACAACACTAGAATTGCTCTTTATACTTAGAAAATATGGACAAAAAACCCAAACTGTAGAGGACTTAATACAGAGCACACAACAGACCGAACACAATAAACTAGATCTGACACTGTGCATTAGAAGACATTTCTCCTTCCCAACACACTCAGCAAACAAGCCAAGAAATTGCCTGTTTACACTTGAAGTCAAATGTTAGGGGACCAGCGTTTTCCCTGATGTGTACCAGACAGTCAATAATGCGATAGGGAGCTGCATGATGCAGGCGAATATATTGCATAACACATCTTTAAGGTTCCTATATTCTCTTTGGTAATTTGACACAATGTATTTAGATAGTGGAACACAATATCTTTTTTGCTGAAGCATGACCTTTGGCGTATGGATTTAAGTGAGATCAAGGATGCTAGAAAACTTGTAGTGGGGCGTTGCAACAACAAACCAAAGAGTTGCTGATTTAAGTGCCAAATGACACATAGAGCATATGTGCTGTTGCTGGGAAGCTGCAAACAGTGAAGCTTTCGCCTTGTGAGTCATATGATGCTTCAGACAGTGCCAAAACAAGCTGGGTACAAAAAACAAAGATGGTTATTCAAATGTCTGCAACAACACTTTACACCCACAAACGTTTTAGATTGTAAATGGTATGTTTCAGATTGTAAATTGTTGTGTGCACTTAATGCCATCTATCGTGGTAAATCTGATTAAGCTCCTGAGATCACATTCAATGCCAAGTATAACCTGGTAGCCTAACAAATTGAACTTGGGAAAGTTTGGGAGATTGAATCTCAGTTTAACCATGCAACATCTTTTGGGCCCTTGGACAAGGACCCTACAACTTTCTCTCATCCAGAGGAGCTGTACAATGGCTGACTGTTCTTTGTTCTCAGCTTCTTCAGCAATTTTGTTGTACTGGACACCAGTATATAATTATATATAGATTATTTGTGTTTTGTTCTGAGACCTATATAGCATCTTGTGGACTTGGGCATCTCCAAGTGTAGCTTTGCAGTCGTGTGTGTGTGTGTTTGTGTGTAGCAAATCTGACTACATTAATTACACCTGATGAAAATGGTTATAGGCACACATTGATTGTTTTTCTTCATGGTTTAGTTCACATCTCTGGTAATCTTCAAAGTGTTCCAGAGCTAGGGGGGGGTCTATATGCAAGGACTGTGGAAATTATTCGATGCTACAAACTAGTTCATAACCTTTGAAACAGAAAAGGTGTAAAAGCTATGTGATCCACATAAACTTTATTTACCTTCTAGGCAGTTAAACTTTACATGACATAAACATTTCATAAAACAGTGATTGTCATTTTGAAATACACATCAAATGCCAAAAATAAGCTTATCATCTTAATAAATACATTAAATATATTCTTTTCACATTTATCATCCTAATAAATGCATTTTTCAATAAAAATATATTTTAAAATAAATTCTTCAAAGGATAGTTTTGCGTGCTGCATGCTTAATTGTACAAGTGTTTTTTTTTTGGCTTTTAATATGTTCTTCCTGATCTGAGAGCATAATTCTTTTTCTCCCATAAAAAGCTCCACCTTTTTATATTATTCTGGGTTCATCTAGTAAGATTGAGGAAAAAAGAAGGTTATGCACCACTTTGGATCAATTTAAGTTGCTAGTTCTCATGGTGCCTGGATCTTTCATGATCCTGGGAATTGTGTTCTTAATTGGATTTTTTAACCATATTCCTTCCTTTATATTTTTTTACAGACAAATTGAACAAAAGTCTCTGAAGCAGAATTTAAATCAAGTTTTAATTTCTAGGCCAGGCAGGATTATACTATACACATTCCACAAGTTTATTTATAGAGCCATTATGGAGGCTTACTTTGCATTATTATTTAGTGAGGATTTGTTTTTGTGAGAGTTGCTCTGGAACTGCCAGGCCAAGCTGAGGAAAAGTACTGACTTATAGTTATTATGAAATTGACTTATATTTTCATAAAAAATGATTTTAAATATGGCCGTGTTCATATATCACAAAGAGATCTGGCTTTGAAAAACGTTATATTCAACTATTCTCCATCAGGCACAGCCATATGTATTTGTTGAATGCACGTTTAGGATAATAGCACAGCTGAGAATTGAATATGAGAGCTCAAGCAGTGGGCTAAAGCATAAGAATGCTGTATAACTCCCTTTAAGAAAATGATGATAATAATGATGAAGATGCACCCAAAAGGGTCTCTGTGTTTTCTATATTTTACTGTCTTTGATAAACCTGGTCACTTCTGATTCACTGGTGAATAAAACATTTCATCATTAGTGAAGGCAATGATCAAAGGTGCATTCTCAGTTGTGTTTATTTGTGTGCAGGTTTCAGTAACGGTCCACCTATAGCTCCAGTTGGAACTGGCCTCCAGAGTCGAATTGTCTGTTTGTTTTTTTTGTTTTTTTTCCGATTCAGACAAATAAAAGAATTGTTTTTTAGATGTTCCTTTTAGCACCGTTCATTTATCTCCCACAGAGACAGTGAGATCATTATCTTTATGGCAGGACATGTTTGGATTGAGATGGCTTTAAAACCTAAGGCATCTTGATCTCCATAGATTAGTGAAAGAAGACAGGGGCATTGATAATACGGCAATAAAATATTGCTTAGGCCAATAGTTTTATGCATAGCAGTTTTTAACTTTGGAAGCTCTATAGACAAAAATGCGGACTTTTGTGAAGCATTTATGCTGTAGTTTGTAAACGTATGCATGCAAGATGATATGCACGATGTAGAATATTTTCACTTAAGAGACGTTATTCTCTTAGAACCAGCATCAACGTCATCAGTGTTTAAAGCTACAATAGCTCATTTGGTTTATTAGCCACAGGAGCCTTCTCTACATATTTGCATCATTCAATCTCGGTCTCCCGTTGCCCCAAGGATTTAGCATAGCTTTTTCCTTGAACTACTTTCAATAGATTCTGTCCACTGCAGACCAGGAACACCCCACAAAAGCTTTGTATTTGGAGATGCTCTGACCGTCCTCTAGCAAATATACTTTAACCCTAGTCAAATGCACTCAAATTCTTATATTTGCTTTGTTTCTGTTACTAACATCAACTATGAAGACAAACTTTTCACTCACTACCGAATATACTGGTATAAAAAAACCATCAGTTTTATCACTAGTCTATAATTACCGGACTGGCCCGAGTATAAGCCGCACCCTTAATTTTGAGAGGGATTCAGCAAAAAATATATAAAAATTGAGAGAATAAAACTTGATCTAGTATTTATTCTCTTTGGTCTGGTGTGGTGTACACTGGGCACAAAGCTCACGGCAATTGTCGCTAGATTGTGCAAGGCGTTGCTTCCAGAACTTTCGTATGAGGCAGGCAGTGCCGGGGGCACCCTCAGTAAGAACGGAGACACGGAATAGCTATAGGAGGTAATGTTGGCTGAGTCGGTATGAGATAATAATAAACCCAATAACAACTTATTAAAAAAATCCAAATATGACCGTCATTGTTGCGTCATAACATGTTATGTTGTGCGCTAAATTTGAAGTTTCTGTTACAACTGAAAATGTATCGGTCGTGCAAATAAGCCACACCCCAGTTTTTTATGTTCGAAATTTTGGAAAAAAGTGCGGCTTATACTCTGGCCAATACGGTAAGTGTTAAGAATAAAAAGAGAATCTACAATGCCCTCTATAATTTTTGGTGTTTTCGGTTTGTATTAAATTCTTTTTTTAAATAATTTGAGGCAACAATTTTAAAAAAGAAAAAAAATCCTAAGCTTTAATTCAATTGCTTTTATTTTGTGGGGGGGAAATCACACAATATGAAATAAATCTTGTAAATGAAATCTTGTGCAATACAATTATTGGCACAGCTGGTTTTAGTACTTTATAGAATCTTATTTGCCAACAATACAGCACTTAATCTCTTTCTTATAACTCTTCAGAAGATTTGAGAATGCAGAAATGGGGATCTTCAACCATTCTTTTTTGCACAATCTCTCTAAATCGTCTCTTGAGCTCACTCCACCTGCTTTCTATTGGGTTGAGGTCTGGGGACTGCGATGGGAAGAACTTGTTTTTGTGTGTTGTGAATCATTTTTGAGTAGATTGGGCTAGATGTTTAGGGTTATTATCTTGCTGAAAGACCCAGTGATGATCCATCTTCAAAATGTTATGATATTGCCTCTGTGTTCTGCCATATTTATACCCCAGGGAAACAGGTGAAAAGATGAACTACTAATTAAAAGTTCCTAGATACTTTGATTCACATTATAAACTACACTTAAAATTATGGAAAGTGTTCAAATACATTTATTTCCAAGACATTGTTAAGGGTTCCATGAATTGTGGAACAGTTCATTTTTATTCCCTTGAGCTGAAAGTTCTTTTTTTCAAGATTCTTCAGAGCAAGATTATGTTTCTGCAATAAAAACCTAATTTATTTTAAGGCTTTTAATACATTTTTATACATCCAGGTATGCCAATAGCTATGTAGAGCACTGTATGTACTTACAACAAAACAAGGCGAACATTCTATTTGTTTTGTTTAAATGCATTGATTCTTTACAGTAAAAGGATTTCATACAGTTTCCTTTTGAGCAAACATTTCACAAATGGCTTAATTACAGATTTATATTGTAGGATGGAATGTTTTGCCTTTTTATTTAAGTACACATTTCTTACTTATATATAAATGGACACATTTCTTACTTATATATAAATGGACACATTTCTTACTTATAAAAAGATGTGTTGAGAATAAACTCAGATTTATAAAAAAATACCACAAATAAAGTATTTTTAATGTATATGTTACACTGATGAAAATGATGGGCCGAGTCAAATCCCGTGCAACACATTTATTCTGCAAAAATACAGATAATCTTAGCTACAGGTGCACTAGATATGATGTCTGCGCAAACTGACTTGAGTCAGTGATAATCGCATTATGCACCAAGAGCTCCCCTGCTGGTGAGACTAGTCCCTCACAGAAAATTTCAAAATCACAGTGGTATCAATTGTACTCATTAAATGGGGGCTACTTATTTACTCAGTACTATATCACAGTGCCACATATATTTTACTGACGAATTGCGATTTTTATGTAAATAGTATGTAAAATAAAATGGTGATTATTAAGTGATTTGAGCACTGAGGTTGATGTGGGTAGGTATCAAGGTAGCACAACCAACATATGTCCCATTCAAAATGTGTGCAGGCGTTCTAGGCCCCAAGGCAAAAGAAAATGTAAATTTGACCCTCAGGCATGGCTTTACACTGCTCTTTACACTACTGTGTGTGTAGACATGCTCTAATGAAGTGCAAACCGAGTCGGTCTCAGCTTAATACCTTCATTTTAGTTCAGACCCTATAAAAGAGTGATGCTTTTAGAGCAGTCATTTATTCTTACCAACTGCAAGACAACAGATTGTGTTCCATTCTGTCATCCTACAGTCCAATTTTGAAGACATTTTTGAAATAAATTGGCTGTGAAAGCTTGTCTCTAATCTAGTTATTTATCTGTTTTGATAGCTTAGTAAGCCAGATAGCTTCATTTTATAATGAAGAAGCTACGAGGGGCACGACCAAACCAGAACCTTTATTTTGGCAATTATGAATGCAAAACTGAATGTTTAAGCTCAAATGATACATAATGTACAGTAAGTCTTACGCACAATATATGCAGTGATTATTAGTGCTGTAGAGGTGACTACAAATAATTAATTAAATAAATGTAGTTTGGGTTGCTTATTAAATATCTGCAAATGTGTTTTTGTATATACTTCAAATGTGACATGATGCAACATGAAGTAGTTATCAATTATAGTTATAAGTTTTAGGTGAGATGGACGATTCACAGAAACCATCCACGGGAAACTTAAACAGACACAAGGAGGACATGCAAACATTCAAACTTCAGACTTCTTGCTGTCAGGCCCATTAACACAAACATGTGTATTGTATTATCAAGGTCATGTGCACATCTATTATTAAAATGTCACTATCAAATGTGAACATAAAAGCATTTTATTTAGTCGACTGTTTTAAAATGTTAGTTTTTTAATTGAAACTAATAATAATAATGTTCTTGTGGATTTACAATGTGTCCATGTGGGTTTACTCCAGGGTACTCCAGGGTATGCAGTTAAGGTAAACTGAAGAGACCAAATTGTCCATGACTGTGTTTGAGATGACTTGTGTATCGTTTGAAAGTTGTGTGTTGGATGAATGTTTCCTGTCATAGATCTGACCTAGAGTTTAAAACATGACTTAAAAATGCTAAATAACTAATGAATATGATACGTTTTATTTATAACACTTTGAATAAGTGCAACAGTGAAAATTTAGCCTTTAATTCAGTGTGTCAAACTGAATTGAATTCCCTTCTCTTCTTCGTTTCCACAAGGCAATCGGGCTGTTGTGGTGGCTGAAGCTATTTCAGTGGCAGCTAGATATGATGGAAATTCAATTTAACTTTTATGCTGAACATCATATATATTTTTTCACATTAAGTGATACCATTGTATCAGAGGTGATTCTAAAGCTATTTATTTATTTATTTTCTGGAGACTGTAGTGCAATGTAAGCAGTATTCAGCAGCTGGATTAATAGTCAGCCAGGCTACGCTTTTTTTTCCCTAAATGTGGGAATCAGCAGCCTACATAAAAATCCATCCCCCTCACTGCTGTTTATTCCTAATACAATCATACCACCTATAATCAATCATCACAGGCAGTTCGTCTGTAAATACTTACTGTGGTTTTCATTTAGGAAGTGATTTATATTCAGTGTGTCACCGGGTCTGAATCTAAGAGCTAGTTTAGCCATCATTTTGAATTATTAAATGTATAAATTCACTCTTGAGCCACATAATAATGACCACCAGCTAACATCCACTGAGATCACTGTATTGAGCATGAACATGGAATGTCTCATAAAGTTCTGATAGGTTGTTGCATCTATCTGGAGCCATCCTGACTGCAGATAACCCACAGCTACTAAAGAGATGTGGTGAAGGATTAAAAGAACTATCATGATCAACATGATCAACACTGTCCCATAATTCCTTAATGTAGTTGGTATTTGTGTTTTTTACACACAGAGCATTCACTACATTTACCCCAACATCCGTGCAGTTAAACACAAATTTACACACACTAATGAACACAATTCAGGGAGGCAACAGTGAGCATGCATGCCCAGCCCTAACCACAGTACCCAGGGAGCAGTAAGGGTGTTTGGTGCCTTGCTCGAGAGCACTTCAGTCATGACCTGTTGACTCTCTGAATTGAACCGCCAGGTCATGGCTGCCCTTAAAAACGTCATGCTAGCAGGTACTTGAAAGTTTTGGTAATGCTCTTCCAACCAGTGTGGGATATTTCTAGTCATGTGACATGTTGCACTGTCCTGCTGGACGATCTTATTGTTGTCAATCAGCATGTGTTAGGATACATGATATGCAAGAATGGATTCCTACCCAAAATGGTATTATTAACATATTTTACAAAATGTGGCTTCCTTTATAGGTTAATATGGAGAGCTATGGCAGTGTGCCCCCTACGTGCCACATTTGCAATGCAATATAATGAGCAACGACTAATAATAAAGTCAGGATAATTTAAACTACAACACTTAAAAATACAAAGCAAATTAAAGTCAATATGCCTAATATGACTGTATAGTGTCTGTATGTAGAGTGTGTTTGTCTGTAGAGTGCGTTTTTAAACAAACATATCATATGCATAAACATAGCATTTTATAATCTGATACGGTTGAGTCATCACGTCCTATCATATTTATCAAGCATTAATATTCCACACTTCTCTCCGGGATTTATGATTCTACATGCAGTCTACATGCATGCTTTCAAGATAAGATAATCCTTTATTAGTCCCACAGTGGGGAAATTACGTTGTTATAACAGCAAAGGGATGGCAAGTCATTCAGTATAAGTATGTATAAGTAAGTATAAATAAATAAAAACAAAAATTTGCCTTTTTACAGTAAACTAAAACAAAAAATAGATAATTGTCAATAGATCATCTAAATAAATAGTTTACTGCATTACGCATTCAGACTATTAAACATTTTTAGTTTCTGATGTAAAACGCACAATTTCTATTATAATGTAATTGATTATAATACATCATAAGTGCTATATTTTGTAATTGTAATTAAAAGAAGTTGCATGTGATTCGTATGTAGTAGTATTGTAGTGCAATTATTGTGGATTTTGTTTGCTTTAAAATTCAAATGATCTTTGTAACAAGCGACATTTCTCAAACAAAAGGTTCCGTCACATTTGCCAAATCATTACTATGGCATGACAGGAGGTGGCGTTATTTTTTGACAACACTATAGGTATGACAGTAAATTTACATCAACATGTGAAGTATTCAGGGATTGTATAAACTTAGCATTAATTAGACAGTTTGCATATCTTATGCTACTGTTCAAGGGGCATGCAGACCAGGTGTCAGATGTTGAATATTATTTGCATACTGAAAACAAATACACTATATACTTAGCCTGTTCGCTAGCCTGTTTATCTGCTCCTCTGTGGTTACCTTAAGTATCTGTTTTCCCAGTGTTCTCATTGGGTTTATTTTTTCTGCTTTACTACATACTTTAGCTATGCTTTGCAGAAAACACTGAATATGTTGCTACTTATTCATGGTAAAAAAAAATATATACAATAATAATTTTCTAGGTAAACATTAATTATATTTCATGTATTTACTCGGTAAGCTATTAGTGAGACTGCATACATATAGCAAAGTTGCTGACTCACATGAGCTTGAATTTTCTAATTGTTTTTTCACTATCCGGTTCTGGACAGAAATGACAGCAAAAGTGCTGAATATTCCACTGGAAAATTTTCATCATAAAGCATTAATCATCACTTTGTTAGTTCAGTAGCTGAGCGAAATACAAACTGGTTGGCACGCTTTAAGGAACTGACCTTACCTGACCTTATAAATCTGGTGGGTGTGGAATCTGATGTGCTGTGATGGTTTGGCGGTTGCCGTACCATCTCGTCTCATCCCACATTTCAGGAAAAAGGCACCAAAAGTTGTGACTCAGAAAAAAATAATGTACACAGCACGGCCTCAGTAAATTGGCACATGACCATGACTATTTTAATCTATCCAGTCGAAAACTGTGAACAATAATTTGGAGAGTCGTCTTTTATTACATGATTATTAATTATTGCTTGATCCTGATTGCTTAGCTATAGCTGTTGGTGAAACGCCAATATCCACCAATTAGGAAGGATATGGACCTCTTGTAAATGTATAAAAATGCATAAAAACACCTTTATACCGATTTCCCAGCCTTACATATATGAATGATGTGTACAATTTCCACAAGGTCTTATTCATCTTCATAAATGAAAGCTCACTGTAGTGAGTCTAATAGCATATTGCTTCATGATAGGACCACTAACCTCCCTGATGAGGTGCAACAGTCATGCTGCAGGGCGCTCCTTTTCTCAAACTAACATATTGTGCCTCTCAAGCCATGCTTGCAGGTCATTTTTGGGAGCACAATGGCAACGAACTAGAGCTGAAGTACCGTTGCTCGGTGCAATTATGCTCTCTGATTATTCCCTCTTTTTTCTGGACACACTGTTGAGCACATGAGGTGCAATTTCAAAAAACCTACGAGGGAATAGTCTGCCATTATCTTTAATGTTCCATAAAAAAGCCACCTGTCTTCTCATCGCTGTATCTACGTATGGAATAGGAAGCTCTGGCCAAGCTACAGAGAGCCGTTTTCATGTACAGACTGCCATCCCTCTTGGCGTGCGACCTTATTCCCTGTGACATTTTACACCATTATTTCCTGGATGTGGCATGAGGGAGTGCCGTTTCATGTTGCGCTGTAGCTATGTTTCAGCACTTTATGTACAGGGGAAAGGGTTACTCACCCTAGGTTAAAATGACTATGTCTATCCAGGAGGTGATGGTAATTTAATTTCCCTTACATGAAGGGCTACAGGTTAAATGTTTTTTTTTCTGATGGGCATCACAATGAGGCAAGATGAATGCATTCTGAAAAATGGCACAGAAGACATCTTGATGATGCTGTCATCGTTTTGATGAGCTAAACTGATATGAATAGCATAATTGATCATAAAAAATCGTTGATGGAAACCAAAATCAGTGACCTGAGGACAGAGTTTTAAATTGCTCTATAAATGAAAGCAAAAAATTAAACCACATGCTGATCCGGTTTGCCGAAATTTTATCACAGCAACTCACAATGCGACTACTGTGTATGGCTCCCAGATGTATAATCACAGCCCTGTATTAAAACGTATGTGCATGCTTCTGGTGAAATGGAGGACAATCTCTTGTCGGGTCATCTTCCCAGACATTGGTAGGCTTCTAAACTTTTTGTGTTTGGCACTACCTGTCAGAAGTTCTTATTTGGTTTTGGGTGTGGTGAGTATGAGGGTAAAGTTCATAACATCAATGCCTTATAGGTAAGTAATGATACACTCTACCATGATGCAATAGGATTCACAGTAATGAGTTCAAGTATATTGAAGATCAATTATTTACACTAATATAATACTGTATTTATGATTTCTTTTTATTCATCTAAACAGTAAATATCTTAAGCTGCATGTGAAAAATCCTGTAACAGGCAACCAGGTTTATGGTGCCAACGCATCAACCAGGCAAGGTGTATAGCACCAGTATTTTCTGCTGTTTGAAATAAACATTGATGCAGTGATTGAGTAGAATCGGGTAGTTACTCTCTTGTGGTGCTTTGCTACATCCATCGTCTCTTCTTCTGGTGAGGCACATGGAAGTGGCATCCTGAAAGAGCATGACATGATCTGTGCAAGTTAAACGAGCTGCAGGTTCCACCTCGTACTAGTCACCTAGTAGTGACAAAACAACCATAAAACCTGAAACTAGGAAATAAAACAGCCAGAGAGAATAGAAAGTAATTGACTGTGACCACCACCTGCTAAACAACTCCTTGTACCAGGGTGGGGTAACTGTCATCTCTCCAGTGCACCTGATGTCACTTTCATTTGTAACCAAGTGTTAATTATTACATTCAAGATTGTGTTATTAAAATGGATGTAATTTTAATTATGATGGTCAGAAGGATTTTTAAATGCTGGATGCAATGATTGCATATTCTTTTATATGTTTAATAAGTTTAAATAATTATCCTTCGCTTTTCTTTTTGTGATGCAACACTGATTTTAAAGCTGGAAATACTGTAAAATGATTAAAAACAAAAAGCCAGGGTAGTCTGCTGAAGTCTTTGTGCAAATTATGTATCCAGCATTATGCAACAATACCTTTAAATATAGTTAGTGGGTCATATGTCACAATCGCACTACAGTATGTGTGTCTGTCTGTTGGTCTACCTATCTGGAAATCCATCCATCCATCTTTTTATCCTCTCACATACTTATATTATTTATTTATTTACCTGCATTTTACCCACCCATATTTATAACCTGTTCATAGCTTGTACATTCATAACTGTATATACTCACAGTAGTTATAACCTGCCATAGTCTATATTTTTCAGAACGGTATACACTCATGTTTAGTTAAACTTGTAAATATTATATACTGTATAATAACCGGTTCATAGTCAGTATAAGCATAACTGTATATAGTAGTATTTAGTCATAGCTTACCATAACTCACTGCACATTGTAATATAATATTATATCTTTAGCACTTCTGGATGGATGCAAACTACATTTCGTTGCTTTGTACTTGTACGTGCAATGACAATAAAGTTGAATTCTATTCTATTCTATACTGTTGCAGCAAAGCTAAAAAGTTTACAGAAACTAGGAGCTATACTGCAAACACCAGACAACTGTAAATTATTATTTCTTCTCCAACATAAGCTAATAATGGCACTATGCAATACTATGCCACTATCCCACACCAACAGTGATTGTGATTTATAAATTAATGGTACCTGTTTCCATCACTATATGTAGGTCAGTGTAGCCTAGTGGGTAGAGCGTTGGACTAGGAAGGTTGGGGGTTCAAATCCAGGCTCTGATACACTCCCACTGTTGGGTCCTTGAGCAAGACCCCTAACCCTGTCTGCTCCAGGGGCCTGCGCTCTGACCCCAATTTTCAGATAAGTTGTGATATGCGAAGAGAAACATTTTATTGTACTGTACATCTGCATATGTATAATGACAAAAATAATTTAAGAAGAATAATTTATTTTTTGATTTATTAAGTCATACAGTATCAGATGGAATAGGGTGTATACATTTTTGTTTCTTTTGATGTTAATTCATTTTAAAGGAATTTAGTTTTTTATTGTGTTAAATTTTTTATAATTCGTATGTATTTTTTCAACATATTTTCATTTACGGATTAATCTGTATTAGGAAATAGTCTTAGCCAAAACATGGCGCTTTTCTTTAAAAAAAAATTTTTTTTAAGAAAAAACAAGGTTTGTAAAATTAACCCATATAAGTAATGTGACCTTAGGCATGAGGGAACGCTGATATTTAAGATCCAAGAACCATATAACTCAGCTGACTTACACTTTGAACACATTTGCATAATATGCAAATCACTGAGACTAGTCTCTGTGTTTTTACCCCACATACACAAAGTCTATAATATGTGAATGAAGCTTAAGACACATGCTGCTATAATGCTAATATTAACTATAACAATCAATAAACTTAAAATGTACAATACAAATGAATTTTACTTGATTTGACTCAGGAAGAGTGGCCTGATAATGTCATGTATACCATATAGTTTTGTCCACTGGTAATACAATACCATCATGTTTTCATTAATTGTGGCTCCTATAAGCTACAGGCATCACAGAAGTGACATAGACACAAGAACTTATTTAAAGGCAGAATACATTCCACACTATCTGCTTCCATGTTATCTTTACTTACTATAATTTATTCATGGTGATTATAAATGTTCCAATATTATGTCCAACTGTGTTTTAATTATTCTAGGTTTACACCAGGCATGGAAAGTCAACAACATGTAAGACTTTCAGTAAGTTACTTGTTCATTAAATTGAAGTAAATTGATGTTTTGTTACTGTGGCTCATCATGGTGTGTTGTTGGTGCACGTTTTTTTGGTTGTAAGCATGTGTGTGGTACCTTGAGATTGAAATCATTTTTCAAGTCAGCAGTTATAAAATGTTTAAAACTGAGTTTTGCAACTGTGTGCAAACATAATTTGTAATATATATTTAATATAGCACTAGATCTGGCATGTAGTCATGTTTGTCAGATAAACTTTTCTAAATATAAACTATGTCATAAACAGGAATGTTTATTAACAAAAACAGTAAGTTTTATAATCTTTACTTACAGTAATTCTTTACTTTTCATAAAATTGTGAGAAAAGCATGTTAAATATTTGAAAACGTGTCTATAATGTTTAGCTATAAAATTTGTTTATTTGTAGTCAAGGAAAATATTGTAATTATTGTGTCTCTTCTTTATGAGACACAATCATCCTTTCATCCCCCTGTGGCCAATTTTGTGAGATTCAAACAAGTTTAAACATTCTGCAGAAATATTCTGTTGCACATTAGACAGCTGCATCAACTGTTTCCATGTTTACTACGTATTTTCCATCTAGCTATTTAGAAACAGCAAATTAATTTACACTTCACATTAATGAGTGATTAGTTTTGCATAGTGTTATACATAATTTTGTTGTGTGTAATTTCTACTACCATAATACTTTTTATAAAACTGCAAACATCCTAACCTAAAATAACAGACACTTGGGGTACATCTTGATTGGTTTCTCTGTAGTTTATGTCTAAATATTATATTGGTGTTTCATCTAGACTAAAGGAGGAAGAAGGTCTGGCTATCTTTCAACATGGCCTGCCCATGCTAGCGGTCAGATTGTCCAACACCATGCTCACGCTCCCTCTGGAGTGAAGAAGAAAAATGGGTTTTTAAAACTTTTCTTATATGACCTAATCTAGATTAGCTGTATATAGTGATGTTATTTTATTGAAGTAAATCAAATTAATTAAACCAGTCGGGAAAAATGCATTTTAAAGAAAAAAACTTGAAATGAAACTTTATTATTATTGCAAGTTAGTGGTGCAAGTTAGTGATGATTAGTAGTTGTGTGGTGATTGAAATACCAATGTGTATGAAAGTTTGTAAAATGGCTATACTAGGTAAATCCGGCCAAATTTCCAATGATGATATAAATATTAAAAAAAGATTTTTCTTTTCATTGGTCAAATGTAAAATAAAAAAAAACTGAATGGTGGGAAAAGAATATTAAAAAATGCTTTGTTTTTTTCATGAACTGGATATTTAAAAATAAAATGAAATATAAATTAAAAAAATAAAAGTCACTGTGACCATTTAAAGGGGACATATGCAAAACTGAAATATTTTGGTGTCAGGAATCATAAGCCGTTTGGAGACTGAGATAAAACCTCTCTAAAACCGGTTTGCTATTTTAGTGTGTGAAAGATGTTATTTCACTAAGCCTGTCTAATATGATGTCGCACTAAAGAAGTACATTAATGTTCTCGTATTTCACCAAGCTCAACATTTGATAAAGCCTTTCACAAAGAGATGCCTCCAGACATCATGCTAAATAAATAGGGTAGCCACGCCCACTGCTAGTCATCATATATTTGCATGTTGTGAGTTTGAAAATGAACAGACAAAAAGGAAAATTAAAAGATACAGTTGAAAACGACAAAACAATCGGCAGTAGGTGCAATTTTGATTTTTCTTTTTGTGAAAATACCTACAGAGCTGAAAACAGATCTTAAGTGGTCACTTTTTTGTACTTTTTGTTTTACCATTAACTTTTTCATTTTAAATTTGACTGTGAAATCTCAGCATAGATTTAACAATGGAAAAATAAAATGTTTTTTTGTCCATGCTGACCCACACTTTAGAGTAAAATAAAAAAGAAAACTTTTTAATTTAGAATTTTGTCATAATTGTGCACAATTCTTTAAAAAAACAGTATTTGCATTTTTATTTTCATTTTGGCAGAATTTACCTTCCAAAAAAATACCACAACCACAACTACAGTCTATCAATTATGTTTGAGATGTGAAATACTAATTTATTCCGTTTTTGCAATATTTTATCTTACTTTTTATTTTATATATTTCATTTACATGCTAGATATGCTGATGAATTTGTAGTGAAACCACGTTTCTTGGAAAAACTGGAATGTTATCTGAAGAAAGAACTGGCATCTTTAAATATATCCAGCCCAAAACTCCAAGATCAAAAACTTCAGGTTTATATTTTAATAATATTTTATATTAAC
>JAOTRQ010048560.1:0-15836 GCA_028565875.1 Hoplisoma paleatum
TGTATCCCGGTCTAAATGGTATTTTTAGTCGACTATTAGTCGATTAGTTGGAGTAAATGACGACCTCTGGTCGACCAACAAAATCCTTGGTTGTGGACAGCCCTAGTAAATAGTGTTAAAAAGTCCTCACAATAGCATGATGGTCTTAAGGCCATATCTTCTCAATCAAAATCAACGCCTGCGTCCAAGTGACCCCCCGCCCCCACCCAAGATTTTGAATCACCTGATGTTTGAAAAACGATACAGACCCACAAAGGGGCACACGATTGCAATAAAAGCAATGGAATGCACACGGTTGTAAATTATTGTAAATAAATATTATTTTTTAACAGAATTATAAGTATCCAGAATCAGTATCAGATTTGCTGTAACTATGCTACAACATGCTTCACTGGTTATAAATGAATAACTATTAACTTTAATTAAAGTGGTTGTTATTATTGCCAAAATCTTGTTGGCTGGTCACATTATTATTCCGAAGATGAAAACACATCTAATCAAGTATATTTAAGTTCAAGTTGTGTTGATAAATGACAGCTGAATGAGTCGAGAGTGCTGCCATTGCAGACGGAATGTTTAATTAAACAGCATGGCTCTCACACAGAGGGGGCACTGTTCCATCTAACAGGGATGGAATTCAGTCCTGCCTAGAAGATACTGAGACGCGAAGACACCTCGAGGAGCTTCGCCAAACAGGACAATTGGTTCACTCTCTCTAAATGAGACATGAGATGCGACACGAGGTGTTTTTGTTTTGTTTTATTTACACTGACCCTGCCTGTACGGGCACAAAGCCGGAGCCGGTTCGTTTTTTCCAGCCAAACTAAATAAAGCAGCTGAATTCTGGCGCTGACAGGTGGGCATCACGTGCATGTGGGTACCGAGTGACTTCACTTTTAGGCTCTTATTTTTAGACGAGAATTACTTTACAGATCAAGTTTCGAGTCAGAACCGCAAGGCCACACTGGAGAAAACGCCGTGTCGGCGGGTATTAGGAGGGGAAAAAACCGAGTCACTTCTGACCACAGAATGTGAAGTTAATGAGCGACCATTTAGGTTACGCATTGAAACGGTCTGTGGCAGTTCGGTCTGCTATAAATAGAATATGATTATGGAATGATGACTTTTGCAAGCTAGTTTACTTTAGCAGGTCAACAAGAAATAATTGATATTGTTAACAGGTTTCATAATTAGCTCAAGTCAATAATTGTTACACATTTTGATCTACATTATTAGAATCCAGTGAGCCTTGGCATCAGTCACAAAAGATGAAGGTGGTATCCCAATGAGCAGTTGGGGGTTAGGTGCCTTGCTTAAAGATACTTTAGTAATTACCTGTCGACTCTCATTAATCGAACAGGAAACCGTCCAATCACAAGCCCAGTTCTCTAACCACGAGGCGCTAAATGCCCCTGATAAAGAGCAACATCAAAGCAATACCCAGAATAATGTAGTTTACAGTATTTTAACTGTAACATGTTCCCGCACCTTTTCATTCCAGGCAGACCTGGAATGTCCTTTGCTGTCCTCTCTGGGGGTAAACACAACATATCGTAGTACTCATCAACAACTTTTACGCACGTCTTTTATGCGGGGATTAGGAGCGGCAATGTTGTCAACCAAGATCATTGCAGGCTTACAACATAAATAATCCCAGTGATTAATTAGCGATGGTGTAGATCTCAAAATAACGGTCAATCAAAATGAGATTCAGCCTTTCAACCGATCCTTTAATCATCTTGCAGATGCTCCATGTCCAGACCCGCCGACAGCTTTATTTAAATACACTGACAGTACGGGAAAACAACAAAATGTAAGCAAAATTTCTGATTTTTTGACATTTTAGATGAGGCTGAGCTTCTCTTGTGGTCACTGGTACCTTGGCATCTAGGTATCTCCTGGAAACTTAGCATCCCCCATCCATAAACAGGCCATCTGAGACTTGACCAAACCACAGTCCATTCTGCTCATTTGGACACTTTAAGCCAAGTAACATTCAAAAATGAGGTGCAATGCAAACTCCCCTGAAAATTTATTTATTAATTAATATGGATGTAATTAATCTGTTTTGATACTAGGGTGTGGGTCAAGGTGTGGACATTAAAGTAAAGAAATCCCACAAATTCTAAAGATGATTATGATAAATGAGTCTTTTAAACTACAGTTTGAGATAAAATTCCAATGAATGACCACTGACCGACCTGAATGACAAGGTACTGGACTGGTTATTGAAAGGATGTTTGTTCGTGCTTGCAGGATATCCAAAGTGGCACCAACTGGGGCAATGCTGAAAAGAGTCCATTTGCTAAACACACATTGCAGTGGTTTTGTTTTGGTTGGTCAAGCATTTGGTGCATCAGTCAGGTGTCAAGTGACACCCAGTAAAGACTGGTGACCCAATGACCAATTTGCAAAATCAGGCTGTATGTTAATTAGTAACTCTTGGGCCCATGTGCAAGGCCCTTTAACCTTAGACTGCTTAGATTCATGTCATTCGTTCATGCGTAAAAACGCGTTTGTCCAGCACCATAAATGTAACGCTGTGACTCCTTCACACTCCAGGCACAAAAGTACTTTATAAGATGCCTGAACACAAAAGCACGTCTCACAGTGTCCAGAAACGAACCCCCTCCGGCTGTCCTGCTGATCCTGACCATGTGCACAACTTATTCCAGGGGAAACTCACCGAGCAAATGGGTTTTGCAAACTTTTCCCCCGCGTTGCGCAGTAATCTGGAGTCGCTGGAATGCATCTGCGCAACCGCAAACGATGCAACGAACACAACGATACATTGAAAGCGTTTAAAGTGTCTCCGCGAATCCGAACCGAGTTTAACGCGCTGCTTTCTGGACGCACCACGCACGCCGGCGTGATGCGTCTCAACTCCGCGGCTGGAGAAACTCGGAACCCGCGGATGGTGAGACGCACGAAGCCTTACCGACTGCGATGCTCAGCAGGATGAGGAGCGGGAGACGGACGCCGGGCTGGAGCAGATTATTCCTGAGATTGTTGTCCATTATTACACACACATGTACACACACACGGTCTCTTCTACACACTGATCTGCTCCACAGCAACAACTCCATAGAGACCAGATTGAAACTGGACTGTACCACGCCATCCATAATATAGGGGCGAACCGGAATCTACCACCACAAAGAACGCGATCTTCGGCCCTGGCAGCGAACAACAGCGCCTCTCCTGGAGATTTACATTCATACACCAACACAGAAAAAAACACCATTTAACATCATTTAAAGTGTATTTCATATATGTGTTTTTTTAATTCACAGCTCTGCATTTAACCCAATGGGTGAAGTGAAACATGTTTACACACACTAGTGAACACAGACTAAATGGGCAGTGAGCAGACATGCCCAACGCAATAGGCAAGGTCCTTCCTCGTGTCTGCCTGGGTTTACTTCAGGTGCTCCGGTTTCCTACAGTCCAAAAACAAGCAGCCAGTTTAATTGGAAATACTTGTGTACTGATTAGCTAATGTGCGTCAGTCATCGGTGTAACCAATATGTAAAACATAATATTAAAAATACTAATAAGCAACCAACCCAGGCCTGATTGGTGTGTCTTTTCAGCCTTCATAATAGAACTAGCTGCCAAATTAACTAGCCGAGTCCAATTAAGCCAATTCTAGTCACTTGTCGAAGCCAATTTAAGACATGGTATCCTTTACTAACCCATTCAAAACACATTCTATTCACTCTCTGTCTGCCTTTCCAACTCAAAAGACACTTTGTTCACCCTTGTTATGACCCCCAATATTTCTAAATTAACAACACTCCCAATATCAACACAGGTCCTACTGTGTAATGAAACCCAGCGAATGAACAGACTTTTAAAAGCCAAATAAAATCCACAATGAGAATAAAAAAATGTCCAGACATGTAGATTCTGATTCAAATAATGTTTTAATTATTTTTTGGGTTTGGGGGTTTTTTTTTCAGCTCAGATTGAATGGGTAGTGTTTGTAGGCACCCATGGATAAGGGTTCTTGAAAATGCAATTAGCTATGTTCTCATGGAAAAGGACTGGGAACAATGGGTCGCCTTGTACCTCTTAGTTTTGACATGCAAACTTTGCATATAAACCTTGATGTTTTCCTGAAAGGCTTTAGACAGGCTCGTGTTGTGCCCTGAACTTAAAAGGGTGCAGGAATGCTAATAAGGTGCCGTAAGATTTATTAGGCAAGACTTCCTAGATACTTGTTTATGTGATAAACCATTGGTGTAATGAAAACAGAATCAGCTCTATGTTTACAGTATAATAATATAAAATCATAGTATCTTTGTTGCAAATACTTACTAAACTTCGTTCTCTGGAGCTTATTCACTCACTCATCTGACTTTCCTTTTAAAAGACACTTTGTTCCCCCTTCACCCCTCAATAGAGGTTTAAATTAACCTCTATTACCCTCCACAGCAGACATCTAATAGGCCTGCACCCGCCTGCCTAATGCTGAAATGTATTTAAACAGGAGGTCTAGGAAAGTCTCCTAAAGGTCATCTCAATGTGGTTGTTTCCACTTAAAAGAACCGAATCATCGGGGAAAAACATTTTCTTCAGATCACTAGTGGCACAGTGGTTAAAAAAGTCCCTGCCATAAAGGGTTCGTCAGTCCCACGTACAGCATCGATGTAGAATCCCACAACAAAAAGTCTCCACTTAATCACGGTGGGTCACATGGTATCTGGCAGGAATTACTCCACAGAGAGGGCAATAATCCATCACAGGGAATTACACACTAACACATTCTCTCGCTTTTTCACTAGTGGTGAGGGCACCAGATGGTCCATCTTCTCCAAGTTTGGGCAGTAGGAGGACATCAGTGTACCTAAAGGAACTTCAGACATTGGGATAAGATGGAGAAAGCAAAAACATTAGAAATAATGTAAAGAATTTATTTGGCAATAATGCTAAATTATTATTATTTCTATTCTATTTCTATTTAATTTATTATTAATGTGTGAACCTGATGTTTGGTAGATCAACTGCTAAAAAGAACATGCAGCACTATGCTATAAAACGAGAGTTTGATTCTTGTGTCATCAACCCAGTTTGTCAATTTAGTGTCCAGTTTAGCTCACTTGCATGTTTTTGGACTGTGCGAGGAAACCCACAGATATGGTGAGCATACAATCTCGACAAAGGCTGCCACGCCTGGGGATCCCAAATTGCCCCATCTGTGGATCGAACCCAGGACCTCCAATCTTCTATTTTCTCTTCTTTGTTAATATTATTATATAAGATTATTTTTAAGATAAATTTTGTTTACAGAGCAAACCTGCCTGAAACTTGTCAGCTTAATCAGTAGAAGCATCGTACTCAAGTGCTCAAACCTTGTCTATATGAAACAACAATGATCCCCCTGGTGTTCCCACAATCCCCCAGGGTGGAGCACCGATCCTCTTTCAATGATGTGTTTCTTTCAGCAGACTAAATGGAGCAAAGATATCCTCGTCAACACAGAAGCACTTAGACCCGCTCGAACCCACAGTAATACACCCACCGAAACTCTATAGGTGGGTCAGTGTGTGTGTGCTCAGCGCAGTTTCTCCTCTCTGTACTTAGTTGTTCTTTAGGTTGTTTTCCTGATAAATTTACTTCGTTTATTTCTTATAAATACACAATGTGCCATTAAATAACACTAACATATCATTACCTGGAAAAAGCAAAAACTTAAGGCATTAAAGGTTTAATAACATTCAGGTGATGTAAATATCTTCATAACACCAGTTGGTGGGATATATTACACAGCAAGTAAACAGTTGCACAGAATTCATGATCGGGTTAGAGCATCTCCAAAACTGCAGCTTTCGTGCACTATAAATGAAATCGTGCTATCGAAAGTGTAATGATTTAAATCTTATTTTTTTTGTCTGAAGAGTAATTCTGTCTTACAAAATAGTGTATGTTTTATCTTTCCTAATTGGCAGATTTAATTCATTGAGAATATTTTCCTTCTTTTTATGCATTGCTTTTTTGAGGTGTGAGGTATTTCCAGTCTGCAATGAACTCAAAGTCTGCAAATAGTGGGCCAATAAATGTACAGTGCTAAACCTACAACAGGGTCATGGCGTAACCAAGACTTGATGATGTATGAAGCAAAGGCTGGATGTTGTGGTCCATCTCCTGTAGCTCAAAAAATGATTATTGCTTCTGATATCTGAAAAACAACCACTTTAAAAATAAACCATTAGTTTAATATTATTAAGAATTATATTTAATAATCTATACTGCTATTTCTGATCTCATTGAAGTGAATTGGACGCACTATAAAATGTAACATTCTTTTCTGTTGACTGAATGTTTTCCGTGAGGCTTCTTCTCTCTCCAACGCTTTTTCTTTTCAATCTCTTTCCATGGTGAAGCTCACTGAGGGTGTCGTCTGCTCCAGGAATGCTGCATGACTCCTCGAGGACCCTTAAAATCCAAGACACAGGCTCATTTCGTGTCAGAGACTTAACCCCATCAGCACAGGACTCGACCTGTTAAAATGTTGAAATAATTAACGGCGCACTATAATCTGGAACTGGGCTGTATTTCATTTTTGGAGTAGGATTTTGTTTTACTGACGATTGAGTTATTGTACTTACCTCTTGTTTTTACACAATATATCCTGACACCTCATCTCATACTCTGTACTGTGAAGTGCAGGATTTAACCTTTGGGCTTTCCTGGAACTGTTGGGGTTTGGGATCGTGCTCACTTCCATCTGCAAGTCATGATGTTCAACGCAACTCTGATCACAGGTGCAGATTTTAAAAAGAAATATGTACTCCCATACTCTTAGTTCAGTTAAACTTATAACTTGTAAGGTTTATTTTACATTACATTACAATTTGATGAATAGATAATTATATAAACAACGTATTTATAATGAACAATGTATTCTGTTAAAGTCAAGTTCATGTGCTGGGTCAGAAATAAATAATGGATATTTAAATGATATGTATTTCAAGCATAACATCCTGACTCCATTCAGACCATACAAGCCTCATTGAGAAATGGCCACACATGACCCTGTTACCACCTGTTACTTCCACTTAGCCACTTTTAATAGCTTGTGAACGACCCCTGCAGATCAAGAACAACCCACAAGTCTTACACATTTGGAGATGTTCATTTATCTCTTCTTACATAAATTTTAAGGATAAAATGGTCACTTTCTGCCTAATATATCCCATCCACTAATATGTGCCATGATTTTAATAATATCGGTGTTATTTATACCACTTTTCAGTGCTCAAAATGGTATGTTTGCACTGTGTACACGCTCTATGTGCAAGAAAACCACAGGTTTGAAAAAGCTGTGCAAATTTTTTTGTCATGAAATGTTTGTTGCAGATTTGTTGAGATGCACGTTATCAATGATCAGTTAACAAGTACCAATTGCAGTGACAATGGGTATTAATGCTGCTTCATCAAGATAGTGATACACTAGATAGTGATGAAAAGTTAGATCACTGATGGTATACCCGTGGTTTCATTTTAATACAATATACTTGGGAATGCATGACTAAAATATACAGCTTGGGAAATAATGCTATATTGTTACACAATCGTGTAGATCAGAAAACCACAGTGGCTCAATTCGCAATTCATTCCACATGCACAAAATCATCATAATCACCATTAAATCATTAAAAACCCCATAACGTGCATGAGATCTACTGCTGAGATGACAACACATGACACTGTTGTGATCCTTCATAGTAAAATGAATTCATATTGATCATTCAATCATGGTACATCCAGTCCTAACAAACCTACCCACTGATATTCTATGTACAGTTAAGGTTCAATCATCTTTCTGCATGCTTTTTTTATATATATATTTCAATTTCGCTTTCTTCACCCTTTTTCTTTGGTTGTATCCCATTTTCTCTGTCGTAACTTCCTCCACATCTGGCTGGGGAACAAAAAGGAAACCACTGTAACCAAGAGAAACATCAGTGTGGGTCTGACATTTGCAATTCACACTTGGATTATTCTCAAACATTTTTGGATACTGCTGTAGGAAGCCACGGAAATGTAAAACTGCTGTGATTCAGTGTCTGAGAAATAAAATATATACAGTGATGCTTTGCTTTTATTGAGCGAATGCTCAATTAGACTCTCTAAAAGATCAGCTGTAATGAAGCGTGTTAGGTTATATATTAGTGAACTGAATGTGATGTGGATTTGCGTCACGCAGGAGAACAATACAAAAGCACAACCAAATTTTAACACACTGAATGGATTGAAAAACAACTCAGATCAATAGATCTAAAACGCAGAACGCAGCAGTGTGTCTGTTGATCTTCTGTTTCAGAACAGTTATTATTATTATTACATCGTAAGAACAGTGTAGTCGAATGGATAGAGCTATCAACGGGAAGATTGGGAGTTCAAATCCAAGCTCTGCTACATATCTATTGTTAGCTTCTTAAGCAAGAACCTTAACCCTGCCTGCTCCAAGAGTGTCAGTGGCTGTACCCTACACTCAGACCCAAACATCAATATGAATTGGGATATGCAAAGAAAGAATTTTGTTCTACTCGACATCTGTTTATGTGTAATGGCGATGTTCTAGTAGATGACAATCCATCCAGCTGCTAAACTTAGGGTGTCAGCATTATTAATTCAGTATAGTTTTTACACTGAATGTCCTTCTTGACATAATACCCTAGTGGCTAAATACCTACAGGAACATTTTGTGTCTAGAATTAACCAGAGTGCATGTGTTTGGACTGTGGGACAGAACCAGAGCACCCACTGCAAAACCACATAGACAAAGAGAACATGTGAACTCAACAGAGGAGGGACCTGGAAATTTCACCTAACCAGGAAATCAAACCCAGGACCTTCTTGATGTCAAATATGTGATGTCAAGTTGAATATTAAAATACAGTATCAGTAAAACTGTTTACAGGTTCAACGTTACAGGTACATGGTGGAGGAGGGAGAATCTGGACATGCAGCAACCCTGTCCACATTGAACTTCTCATTAAAGATGAAAGACCCCAAAATGAAACATTTTACTTTGTATAAATACATTATTGCTTTCTTTGCTGATACATGATATGATAAGGCTCTGTTATCAGCTCAGACGTCCATCACGAACACCTATCAACAGTGAAAACTAAGGAACGCCAATGGTGCATGAATGTCTGTTAGCATCAGGATCAAGTGCTGATGATATTTGCCTTTTAAAAACTGCTTTTAAAAATATGTACCTAAGAGATCAGGATAAGAACCAGAAATGCTTTCATTTGATCCAGACATGCATCAGTGCTACTGCCTGGTTTTACAACAATGACCATAAAAGGATTATAAATCGATATCAATCAATAGATTTGTCATCTAATAAGATGTGGTTGGAAACATGTCATGTTATTATTTTTTGATAAAGAAAGTTTTCATTTTGTTAAAGTTTGATGTGTTGAGTGTGTGTCTCCATAGTGAGGGTGGAAAACTCCAGGGAATGTGTTAACTGAGGACCACCCGAACCTACACAGAAACAAATGTCAGACAATAAACGAGTCAACAATGTGATGTCCAGCTTTTAGAAACGGCTACAAAAAACTGAGTAAGAAAGGAAGAAGAATTAAGTGTGGACAGATAACTGACTAAAGCAAACTAAAGCACTGACAGAAATCTTGTCCCGAAAAGCTGGTTCTATAGTCTGTTTCCTTCGAACATGTGAACGGATGATTTATAGAAGTGATGAAATGTGTAAGGCATTTGGAACCGGTGCATTAAACCAGGCAAGCAAACAACATTGTATTTGTGTAATGTTCTGCATCCAGTGTAATTCTCAAAGTGTTTGAGTAATGAATAAGGCTAGAAATAGCACATCCACTTCATGAGATTTATAAAACATTCATTCATCCTTCTGTATTTTTTTCTCTTAACATCTTGTTGGTCAGAGTTGTGGTTTGGGTCTGAAGGCACCTGGAACCTCAGGGAGCAACGAAGGAAAACACACTTAGTAATGCCTAGGGTGGATGTCAACCAGCTATAATTTATATCTGAAGATTGTGGTGGGGATTAAGGGCCCACAATGAGTCAGTTCTGAACAGGACAAGCCCAAGAAACGATCTCACAACTTAAAAAACACAAAAAGAAAACACAAAGGACAAAAATCTGGTTACACAGATGTGTGACATGAAAAAAACTAAATTTATTTAAAAATTACTGATTGAGGTCATTGGATTAAATCTTAGCATTATTATATCACAATCACGAATAATAATCGTACTAAGTCAATATACAACACATTAAATACCAAATACCTCTTTAATCATGGCAACTTAAAAATATGCCATTACAATCAACATCAACATATTAAATTAATAATAAAAGTAGTGCTAATTGTTAACTCCACAATTTTTGTCTGTGTAGTTAAATTGATTTTTTATTATCCTTGGTGCTGTCTTACAACTTCGGATTCAAGCTGTAGCCAAGCAGAGTACTCAATGTAAATGTAGTCTAAATAAACAAGTATATTTCAAATAAAGTACATAATTCAACACATAATTCGTTTTTAAACACAAAGTGGACAATATTCTGTTAATGTAAGTAAGTACAACGTGGAAAAAACGTACATTTACTATTATTAAATCAATTAAGTCAATTATAATACGTATAAAAATGGCGCAGATTAAGAACACCCACTGCGCATGCGCAAAACCGGCTTACGCAAAGTTGATATTCACGAAGCTATTTACGCATACGCAAATTTGGTGAATTCCGCCAATTGCGTAAATGGGTTCAGACTTTATATAGCTATATTTATAACAATATTTACACAAAACGCACCAAATTATGTATTTATATAGTAGAATATCTACACAATGTCAGTGTCTCGTAAAAAAAATAAGAACAAAGTAAATATATAAAGTATTAATTTTTAGTGTGGATGATTCCAGCTTGTGTTGTGGCTTTAACAGTTGCACAAATGGAGCTAAAATCTCAACCACAGACCAGTTAAATGTGTTTTACATCATTATTATTTTACTTCCCGACTATATTCAGGCCTAAACTGTTTAATGAAAATAAATATTTAATCAAACTAATCAAATACTCTCTACTACAGAACCTTAACTTAAAAGAGTTTGTATAAATCAGGACAATAACCAAACACAACTGTACAATTTAAACATGAATTTTATTTGCACATATAAGTTAACAAGTAGACGTTTTATGTAAAATAATTCGCTTGAATAAAACAAACACACAAAGTAACACTGCTGCAAACAGACGCTCATTTACAAACGTTTCCTGGATTCTTTTGTCTCTGTGTTGTTTCGTGTCTGTTTCTGCAGCTTTGAGTGATTTCAAATGTTAAAAAATAAATAATATAAACGTTTCTGCTCCTAGTTGTAATGCACCGCTCACGCGCGCACTATCCAGGTGTATCAGTGACGTCCCACGTGACTCATACAGCTCCTCCTACTAGTAAACTATTGAATCGTTAATTCAATGAACCGACTCACGAGTCATTTATTGTAATGCTTATTATAAATACTTGTTTTAGTTACTAGGTGTATTGTAGTTCCATATATAAAAAATAATAATTTATGATAATTATTTACGAACGTTTTAATAATAAGTGGAAAATTTGCCAAATGAATCGTTTGTTGTCATGTCTGTGATGTTTTGGCGCCATCATGTGGATTTATTATGAGAACGCGTGTCCAGACATTATGCATTTTAGTTTAAAAATGAAAGATTAATTAAATAATCACTACAATAGTAATAAAGAAATGAATCTCGTTTCCATGCTGTGTTTTACTTACTTACTTACATTAAACTTACTAATGATTTTTGACTATAAATGACTAATTTATTGATCTACCTGTCCACCCATTATCCAGTTTCATCAACACGGAATCCAATTTAAGGTCATATTAGGACACACACTAGGCGAATACACCAAATACCTGAACAGGTCAACAATGTGGGTGTGGGCACACACACACTCACAGAGAGAGAGAGAGAGAGAGAGAGAGAGAGAGAGAGGGGGGGATTTGAGTATCTCCAATTAACCTGACTGCATGTCTTTGGACAGTGGAAAAAATCGTAATGCACACACAGACAGCCCCGGATTGCCTTAGCCCCAGATAATCATCAGATAACCATTAAGCCACCTGAATTTATACAACCCCCTAATTTAGCCTATCATTATCAGATGTATTTAGCAAATGCCTTTAGCCAAAGAGACTTACAGTTATGATGGAAAACAGTTTTTGAGCAGTTAAAATGTAAGGGCCTTGCTCAGGGGGCCAATAGTGGCAACTTGGTAGTAGTGGGCTTGGAACCTATGTGAGTCTAATTGACATATTTTCAGCCCTTGTAAGCAAGGTTATTTTACACAGAGCTAAATAAGGTGACGTTACAGAAACATTGAAACTGCATCCAAAAAAAGAAACTTGATTTATCTCTGTACTTGTGTACAACAAGAGAATGTTTGACACTCTCCAAATAAATGAAAAGAAAAAAGAACAAAAAGTACAAACTTTTTACAACTACAGGAATATATTAACATGATGAATGTTGTACATACAGATGTTACACAAGTCATATGAATTGTAAAGATAAATAAAGAAAAATAAAGTTGTAAACGAAAATGTATGTATTTATGAGAAGTGACTGTGCTCAAGTCAAGAAAAATATCATAAGTCTTTGTAGTGATTATGCAATCCAACTGTGTTTGCACATACAGTAAGTCAAAAATAGAAAAAAAATATATGCAAATGTTTTATAAATATACACTGTACACAATTTAAATTATATAGAAGAAAATATTATGAGGTTTAGAGGAGTTGTACGTGCCCTGAGTTGTTTACAAAAATATATTGCAATGATCACACTGCAAAGGCTATAAAACATGTTTGGATATTGAAATGAAAGCCCAAAGAGTATGTGCAAAAATGTATGATATGTGGTGTGGATTAATTTGTCATTAAAAATAAGAACCGTAAAGACATGAGAACAGTTAATAAAAACAAATATATTCAATGCACATAAAGATACAAAAAAAGGTAAAGTAGAATATAACAAAAAGAAATCATTAAACTGCAGAATAGTTGTGCAAATCTCTCTATATAGATGTGTGTGCGTGTATGTTATTATTATAAAATATATTCAGTAATGTAGTGTGCACTATGTGTGGATTTCGTTTTTATAAGTGCTCTGTATTAATAATACTTGATATTATTACAGTGTGTTATTATTGTATTGCCTAGTTGTTGCTATATTTAGATGTTTAAAACTTTGATTGTCTGTTTTTGGACGCTTTAGGTTCTTATCGCCACCAAGTGTCATCTTATGATACCACGTAGTAGTTTACTGGTTAAATAAACATGTATATATTATAATATTGATTGAATTTGTGTGTGCTTTGTTATTTAGAATAAAAAATTATGATGTTCCGTTTATATTTTCAAGCACAAGGTGAAAATTAAAAGACTTTTTGTTAATACGGAATTGAAGCCGGACTGCGCATGCGCAAACCGATTTGCGCACTGGGCGTATATAACGTTAATTGCGTAACGCGGCGTTACGTATTTTGCGTATCTGTTATTTTCCCTATTTTTCATATCTTTGTATTTAAACCGTATATTATTTTTTGAAAGCCTACAAATCTACTAATTATGTATGTTAGGATTTTAATAACACAAGAAAGCAGCAGGGAGGAGCAGAAGTGTTTCTGTTTTATATATGTTTAATAATATGTTTAAAATGTGAGAGCAGCAGTGTGTTTTCTACTTTTGTATGATACGGGAGGAACAAACTGAAAAGCTAAAATTAAACTCAATCCAATCTCAGTACCAACTTTTGTGTTTATATTATTTACTTTTTTATGTTAATTAATTGTAGTTATTATTTCTATGTTGTTTAATGTGCTGGAGTTTATCATAAATAAATAAATGCACAGTTGATTCATGGTTCTTTATGAGGCTTCTCTGGGTGGATTTTCCTAGCAGTTGTGATATATTTAGAGTTATATGTTTTTCATCCACAATAATAAATATATCAATCCCAGCTTCTTATGTTAAATACACAATTTTTAAAAACAGGAATGCAGAAAGAACGTACCAAAGTACATACAGATGATCTGGACCACTCTACCTGGAAATCAAACCTAGAAAAGTCTTGCTGTAAGACATTAGCCATACTTGTGCTTAATATTTTATATTATAAACTATTATATGTTGATATTATAATATTATATTCTATTATAATAGCCAAATATTGAGCCAAAATCCATGTCAAGAAAGAGTAAGTGTTAGACAGAACCAAATGAAGAAAACATCTACAATTTATTTTAAAATGAACACAGCTAAGTCACAGGGCCGACGTGACCAAAAAAATAAAAGAAAGAATGTAAAGGAATAAAAAGTAGCAAAACCAAATTGTTTTATAATCATTCAGATGTGAGAAACAAAACTTCTTAACATGTGATTCAAATGTTAGTAAAAGTATCTGGTGCAGAGAACAGCTGCTGAACTGATGTTATAAAAAAAATACAGATAAACTTTGAAAAAATATTGCTTTAATATTGAAAAATCATCAATGCATTTGCCCACATTTAAATTAATACACAGAAACAATCGACTGAGCTTAAACAAATGTTTTTTTGTGTTAATTTTGTGTTCAGTCAAGACCCAAAGTTTTCAACCTGAGACTATTTATTAAAATTGTCCTTAGTATTTTTGTTGTAAATTAAATTTTTATGCATTCATGAAAACGGTTTCATTTTGACATTTGTTACTAAAAAACTATTATGCAAAAATAGCCACTAAATCAGCTGGATTGAAGCTGCTTGTGCCACCTTGAAATGTTCTTCCTAATCCTCTCTGAGATAAGCTTCAGGTATTGCCATTTCCTCCTCTTCTGCTGCAGATCTCTGTAACCTCTCACAATTCTCTGCTTTGCTGTCCTTCAGGTCCAGTTCTGCCTGCAGGGAGCGCTGTCGGACGTGTTCCACATGAGCCCGGGCTAGCTGCAGGCTGGTCTGCGCTGTAGCTGAGGCCTGGTCTGCACCTGACATTAACAAAATGTATATATTTTTATATAGTATAGTATATATAGTTTTGCGTAAGATTAAATGTGTTTCTACTTTCCTTTCTTGTATTTAACATGTATCATATTTTTAAAAGGGCTTCTGGTCATGATACATTTTGGCAAAGCTTTTAAACATGCTTTTAAGAACAGAGAAATAAACTAAAAATATTATTGTTTTATATTTGTGCTTTATAATAATCAATAATCAACCCTTTTATCCTGGGTATAAATATTAACAACTGATTATCAGCTAAATCACCGAGTGCCAGTGTATATCAATGCCAAATCTGAATTTGTCATATATGAATGTATTTTTATATGATTTCCATCTATTAATCGTGTTTAGAACTTCACATGGTGCAAAAGAAATCTTCTACCTGCACTGAAGGCTGCCTCTGCTGCCAGTTCGGATAGATTGATGGCAGATTTCCAGCTGGATTCGAACACATCCCAGTTCTCTCTGTGTTTAACAACCTGATGAAATAAAAAAAACTTAAAAATTCTGATAAAGTGAAAATATCTCATCAATTATCATCAATGTTCTCCCTATCAAGGCATATCGAATCACATAATTGCCTTTTGACTTCCTGTACTGCTACAAATACTCACTCCTCGATGTCTAAAATATACTAAGTAGGGCCGGGACTTTAACGCGTAAATTTCGATTAATTAATTACAAAGATTTTAACACGTTAAAAATTTTATCGCAATTAATCGCATTTTGGAGGCGGAACCTTTGTATTCGCGTGAAGCCGCTTCTCTTGTGT
>JAOTRQ010048570.1:0-15835 GCA_028565875.1 Hoplisoma paleatum
ACACACACACACACACACACACACACACACACACACACACACACACACACACACACACACACACACACAGGTAATGTTGATTGTCAAACATGCAACAGTTGGTTTTGTGTTCATTATTCTCACGGTTCGTGTATGCGTGCGCGTGTGTGTGTGTAGAGACTTGCTGTAAGACAGAAGTGAGCGTGTCCTCATGCCTCCTGACCCCGTCCGCGTCCCCTGGGGCAGCAGAAGAGCGAGGGATAAATGGAGGAGTGTGAGTAACAGTAAACAGACCCCGATACTCTCGGCCGTACGGCGTCGCTGGTTTTGACTCCGTTTTTCTGAGGTTTGGCAGGTTTGTGAAATCCGAGTCCAGTCCGATGAGTCCAGTCGACTGGACAGTGGCAGACGTGGCCAGTTACTTCACAGCGGTCGGCTTCCCTGAGCAAGCCTTGGCTTTTCGGCTGCAGGTACAAGCCCGGTTCCCTCGGACGCCCGTCCGACACCCTTTTACGGTTCTTATCTAACTTAACTAATTCTTTTTATCTCTGTCTTGGCAGGAAATCGACGGCAAGTCCCTGCTCTTGATGCAGCGCAATGATGTCCTGACCGGCCTGTCCATCAGACTGGGCCCTGCCCTGAAGATCTACGAGCGCCATGTCAAGGTCCTGCAGAAGAGCCACTTCCAAGATTACGAGGAGTTCTGCTGAGAAACACCTTTTTTATTCCACTGTGGATGTTGTTGGCTTAAAGTAATTTTTGGGCGGCACTTCGACTGGTCGGAGCAGAAACGCAAACCCAAACTGAACTGAACGTTTAGGAGTTTAGGTCCAGTTAAAAATGAACTGTGCTTTAGAGATTCTATAGTTCCCTTTGGGTTATTTGTATTCTCCTCTAAAGACTCTGGACACTCCTGTGGATTCTCTGGAATCATGACCTACTTCTGGGTGCTCTAGAATCTTCTCTTGGTACTTGGGTTCCTGCATTTCTCCCATGTTTAAGCAAGGTAGCTCAGTTGGGGTACATTAGGAGTCGAACTAGAAGCCAAATCCAGCACTGAAGTTCAGGTCCAGGTTCCTCTGGTCTCTCTTTTGGGTTCCAAGGGTCAGTGGTTTCTGAGGGGGGCCTGGACCCTCCTGTAACAGTCAAGATAAGAATCAATGCTCCTCTTGGAAGTTTGATAGTTCCAGAGGTGTCCCAACCATTTCCCAAGTATTCACATATATAGTCATGAGCCATACTGAGCTTCTTCCAACTCTGAAGTGGATCCAGAACTTCTACTGAGGTGATGGGTACCCTGGGTACTTTTGTCTTCCCAAGACGTCATATGCTCAAAAGAGACTCTAGATTCTAGAAACTTCTGAAGCTTTGCTGAAGACTCCAACAGTCTTCCAGTGTTGGTAAGAATCCGTTTTGGTAAGAAGCCACTGTTCGCCAATCAGGAGCTGAGTCGGCTTGACTGAACTGCCATCAGCGGGAACCTACTGGTCACGTTTTTCTTCTTTACCAGTTTAGCTATGACTTAGCATGTTAGCTAAACCTAGCCTAGATCTCTTTTTTATCTATGAGATTTTTGTTCAGTCATTTATAGATTTGGCTACGAACTCTTCATGTTGAGAAGTAGCAAACCAAAACACTTTCATTTTTACGTCATTGCTGGTGACAAAGATCAGACTTCAGTAAATGTTATACATTATTCATACAGACGATGAAAATATTGTCGCGTTCAGGTTCCATTGCTTGGGCGGTTTTGTCTCGGCTCATCTAATGGGTGTTATGATGGAGTGTAAATGGAGCGGGTCATTTTTTAACACATTTCATATCAACATTTTATAATGTGGCTGAACAATTTGTAAATAATTGCCATCTTCTTATCCAGAATGAACTCCAATACCAATAATAAAGGAAATACTTTTAATTATTGTAATTTCTTGTCTTCATCAGTCAGCAGAGGTCACCCTTGGACAAGCCTTCATTTCTCCAATTATAGACACTTCAGTATGGCATTACTGTGTCGTTCTCCATGAGTCTTCTTCTTTTTTGAAAGTTTGACTTTGTTCATCCGGAATTTTCAATCAACTCTAAATCGTTTGGCCCATTGATGACAGCACTTCCTAAATCCGACCACCAATTCACACACCACGGCCACTTTTATATCGGCTTTTGAAACGTTTGCCAAGCTAAGAGGAAACGACTGTGATGACAATAACATGACAATAAGACCATGTTCCTAGAATCCTAAATCAAAGGAAGTTGTCCAAATCATAAAAATAACAAACATGTTTACACAAACATATATTTGATTACCTGGGTTTGTATAAATTGACCTGGGCTGAGTTTTTTTACGAACCCGTCTTCAAGCTGAATGCGGTGCCCTTCAGACCTATTTTACAGCATGTTCACAGTATATAGTGTAAACGTATACAGCTTTGTGTTTTCATTGGGTTATTACACACCAAGCGTCCATGTATTGGTGGATTCCGGAGGTTCTGATTCCATCAGGGTGGAACCCTGTCTCACGTCTTCAAAACTCAATGCTCACGATCGCTATCAGTGGTGGATTCATTCTGGCTAAAGGCCCATTAGTGACGTGATTCACTTACAAATGAATCCTAATGGCGGATTCATTACGGGGCTACTGACAGCACTTCTCCTTTTAATGAACATGCTACATGAACATGTTCAACAGTTTGGGTTGAGCTAAAGGACTCTGTAAAGTGGCGTAGCGTTGACAAAATTAGATAAACTGCTAACTGCTAAGAAAACGTTCCATTATGGTTGTGGGAATGTTATTTGGTCTAGTTTTCTTCACATTCTCCTTAAATGTAAAATGTTTAAAGAACATTATCTAAATGTACCCCATTAAATGTACGATTTTAGAAACATTATATTAGAACATTCTAGCAACATTTAAAACGAATGTTTAAATTTGGTTGTAAAGTGTTTTAGATTGCAAGAACATATAATGTTTACTCCTGGTGCTTCTGTTTCCTCCAACAGTCCAAAAACTTCTTGAATTGAAGAGACCAAATTGCCCATGACTGTTTGATCTGACTTGTGTATTGATGTAAACATGTTTAACAAATCAATCTTGTCATAGATATGACCTTGTGTTTAAAACAAGCCGTTAAAGTGCTTAATAAATAATATAAATACAAACACTTTAGCTTACTAGGGACGTGATAGTTTAACAACAAACGATTAATAATTCGGTTCATTGTGTGGTTGAGTTGAACATTTCTCACATTTAACGTACTGTGCGACTGAAAACGAGTATATTATTGATATTTGGTGATTTATTTATGACTTTATTGATTATTTTACCACATAAAAGAATGATTATTTGCGTCCGAGCGCCGGGCGGAACCATTGTTAAGGCAGCGAGCGCGTTCAGGACACTTATTCCCAAGCGCACCGGAAGCTCTAGGTTGAGGCCTGGAGGTGACCGAATGGAGGAGAGACTGAATATAAATAAAAAATAAAGACGTTTTAAATCGTTTAATAAAGCTGTAAATGGGTTCTCATCTGGCCAGGAGTTATATAACGGAGCGGGACACCGCGCCCGACCCTAAAGTTCCGTTTAATAACGATCCACAGTTCGGTTTCAGTCAGGACAGACGAGAGAGAGGTAATAAACTGATTATATTAGATTTATTATTGTTTATTATCATTATATACGGCTATTATTACATTATATCACTGCATTCTTCTGTTTATATATTAATAATTCAGTCAGGAGAGACGAGAGAGAACTAATAATGCTAATATATGATATTTATTATTGTTTATTATCATTATATAGAGATATTATTATATTATATCACTATTTACATCTATTATCATATGTATTTATTATTAATCATGATCTTTATCACTATATTTGATTGTATTTATTGTTATTGCATGAGAGGTAACTATATTTACTTGTGGATTATGTGAGAAACTAAATGATGTACTTTTTATAATAATATTAACAGTAATAATAATAATTATTATTAATAATAATAATTATGGTAACATTTCAACCCACTGTTGTCCAGGTTTATGTTCTAATTCGTAATCTCATCTAATCTTTATTCTCGTTTCTTTATAGCTGTTATTAATATTGTCATGTTTGTTTGTTTTGTTCGTGTCAACAACTTGTATTCAGTGGAATGGAAGCCGTCATGTTTGTTTGTTTGTTTGTTTACTCGTCCGATTTGTGATGAGGTTGGAGGATGGCAACGTCATGATGATGATGATGATGGTGGTGTTGGGTGATTATGGGCTCTCGGAGGATCCTCGATTGGTCCCGTTGACTCTCTCTTTCTCTCTCTCTGTGTGTGTGTGTGTGTGTGTAGTACCCGTGGCCACGGCGGAACACATGAACCTGGCCATGTTACCGCTGGAGCAGCGTGATTACTGCGCCCAGCATCTGCTCAGACTCATGAAGTGTAAGCGCGACAACTTCCCCAACTTCCTGGCCTGTAAACACGAGCGACACGAGTGGGATTACTGCGAGCATCAGGAGTGAGTCCCCTCACACACCCCTACACACACATATATATATATACACACACACCATAGTCCAACATGGTGGAGAGAATGTTGTGTGATAGAACAGTGTCATGTTTACCTTCATGTTTAATTTTTATTATCAACAGTCGTAGCCATTATTTGTGTGTGTGTGTTGGAAAGGGGGGGCTGTTATTGTTGTAGTATTTCTTTTAATTGGTCACTTGGAATTAATAATTATTTTAATATCATAATAAATGCTCATATAAACAATTATTCAAATCATAGTCATGATACAAGTATAAAAGGTTTGTGTAAGTGTGTGTGAGTGGAGTTGTGGATGCGCTTGGTCAGTATTTGTGTATGTTTGGGGAGAGGAGAGTTTGCGCACGTGCTTGGAGTGTTTGTGTATTTAATGTGTAGGTGTGGAGTTTGTGTGTCCGTGCTTGGTGAGTGTGTATTTGATGTGTGTGTGTGAGGACCTTTCTTAGTGTTTGAGGCCTCGGTTTAAGGCGAACGAGTTTGAACACACACACACTCGCGTGTGGGATTTGTTCCCAATCTGGCACCTCTGAAGCAGACTAAACATCTGAATTCCTTTGTGTGTGTGTGTGCAGTTACGTGATGAGGATGAAGGAGTACGAGCGAGAGCGCCGACTGAACCTGAGGAAGAAGAGACTGAAAGCCCAGACGGTGTGATCGCTAACACCCCAAACCCCCCCCCCCCAACACACCCTCCTCTCGAACCCCTGTCCTGTACATACTGACCTGCTTCGAGAATAAAAGAGCTCCTATATCATCGGTGCCTTGTGGTTTTAAGTTCACACACACACATTTTGTTCCATTGAGTTTATTTGACAATTGAAATCCACGTATTAAAAGCTGCAGGTTGAGAAGATTAATTACAGTGCAGGGACGATCGTTTCCATGACTACCGATACTGTCCAGTTCCGTAGTCATCGCTCGTCCCTTTTTTTCATCCGTCCCATCGCTCAGTCACAGAGACGCTCCGGTTTCAGACGCGTCGCTCCCCTGGGGTTCGAGCTGGTTGGAGGGAGGGAAGGAGGGAGAGGGGCGGGCTCACAGGATGAAGGGCAGGATTGGGGAGCGTAGCGGCGGGTAGTCACGGAACTCCTTCAGGTAGCTGCGGTGCTTGCCTTTGGCCCACACGGTCATCTGGATGAAGCCCACCAGCGTGAAGAAGGCCACCGGGAGACACTGTGTCATCAGGGTGAACCCCAGCCAGGAACCCAACTGCACAACCGTACACACACATGGTCAGAGTGTTACACGTGTGTGTGTGTGTGTAAGTGCGAATGCGCTCACCTCGTATGTGTAGTTGGGGCAGGACACCAGCAGGAAGATCCAGGTGAACGGGTTCTTGGTGGGATACGGGATCTTCCGCGTCTTGGAGCCTGAGAGGAAGGCGGGGGGAGAGAGACCATGTTACCCGACGCCCACATTCCCACCTTTAGGCACAGAAGGGAGAAGGATACTGGCGCCCTCACCTGGTGGCCGCAGATTCCTCAGAGCCACGTGGATGGAGAAGTTACCGATCTGGCAGAACTGTCACGATTATAATAATATTAATAAATGTGGGCGTGGTCACCTGATCAATAAACTTCATAATAAATAAATAATAGTAATTATATAAATATTATATTATAAATATTAGCAATTAAATATATAAATGTGTGTTTGTGGAGTCTTGTTCCTCACCAGGAAGACGATGAGCGCCGCCCTGATCTGCTGCTCACCGTACGCTGGAAGGCGACACACACACACACACAGAGGGTCGGTCACTGACTAAGCACTGTGTGTGTGTGTGTGTGTGTGTGTGTGTGTGTGTGTGTACACTCACTGGGTGGTGTGTAGAGCGGGTGGTTGATGTAGTACGCCATCCAGGCAGCGAATCCCCAATAATACGTACAGTTCTAACACACAAACACAGAGCTATTTGAGCTTGTGTGTACACGTGTGTGTGTCTGTGTGTGCGTACATCACCTTGAAGATGTTGCGTAGCGGCATGGTGCCGTGTGAGAAGCGATGGACGAACAGCGTCTCCAGGAGTCTCTTGACGTAGTGGAATGAATGACACATGCAGGCCAGACTGAAACACACCAAGTTTCCCATTAGGACTGAATCCCCCTCCACACTCCTCCCACAGTCTAAAGTTGGTGCCAGCGGGTTCGAGTACTCACTGAACCACCCAGTGCTTGCTGGTGGTGAAGTCGTATTTGGGCGGGTAGATGAACGGAACGCGGAAGTAAAACATCAGGTAGATGAGCAGAGGTCCGGCGTACTCGGTCAGGAACACCTTGGGGGGGGAAGGGGGTGTCATTGTGTGTTACTTTGTATGGATCAATACCTCTATGTGTGTGTGTGTGTGTTACCGTGACCCAGCTGATCTGAGCTCCCAGGTCTCGGAAGTAGAAGGTTGCTGTGGTGCCCACGGGGAGATGCTGGAGCACGTCCTCGTCCTTCAAAGACTTTCCCTCTGAAACGTTACCCATGATGCATCAGTAACCCCATCTTACTTACACTTACATACACACACACACACATGATACAGTCATTGTGTGTGCGACGTTACTCACTGGGGTCGAGACGAATGGACTGTCTGGCGGGATAAAACTGAGGATCTGAAACGCACAAGCAGCTGAACTGAGCTTCGAGGAGGGTTCGCTACCCACAATGCACTGCGACATTACTTCCCGCCGTTGGGAGCACTCGCTTCTTTTTATTTTTGTGTGTCTATATACTTACGGCTCTTATGGAACATCGACTTGATCTCTCCGATAGTCGCGTTTGGTTCCACCTGTTGGACACACACAACGTCAGTACACTCTGTGTGTGTGTGCGTATGTGTGTGTGTGTTGATTATTTATAGCCTCAGTATCTGGTGTCTCGAGGTCGTGCGTGTTTGCTACAGCCGAGATTCTTCTAGACAAAACACACACACACACACACGCAACTAAACGTGTAACATCCGTGTCATGACACTACGAGCGTCTCTTACACACACACACACACACACACACATATCCAGTTTTGTACCTCCCACTGCGACCCATCTGTTGTTTATATGGGCGCTGAGAAGTCGGGAGTGTGTGTCGGTGTGTGTGTGTGTGTGTGTGTTAGAGGAACTGTATTTTGTTAAAGTAATCATGTCATAATTATTCAACCCCTATATAATGTAAAGATAAAGGAACCCTGTGTGAGTGTGGGACATCTTTTGGGGTACGAGAAGAACTTCATGGTTGGACTCTTGCAGACTCTTGACCACGAGGACCAGTTCATTAGAACATTCCAGGAGCACTCTGGAGAACTCCGGGAGAGTTTCAGGAAGCGTCTGGACCAGCATTGATGTCTGGCTGCACCAAGAACCCGGAACTCGTCTTGGAACCCAAACTAGCCTGGGTGAGAGGAAGAACCTGGAACGTGTTCTCAGTTGGATCCATTGTGAGATTTGAAGTCATCGAACATCTAAAAATGAAGAACGTTGTTGGGCCACGTTGGCTTGTTGGTCCTCAAACACTCCAAACTCCAAAAATCATCCAAAGCCTTTGTTCAGAACAAGATCCTGGAACGTCTTCTCAGTTGGATCCTTGGTGGGATTTAACGTTGGGCTCCCAGGAACATGTTCATGAAGAACATCAAGACTGATCTGGAGTCAAGAGCTTTATCGGTTCTGACTGTGCCAACATTCCCTGCAGTCAGACAGCACCAGGCTATACATAGAGCAGACCACTTCCACCCCCTGTACCCCCCCACCACCACATCTAACCCCACCCAACCCTCGCCCTCTCACTCCATTAAGAAAGCATTTGGAGCAGATTTTGGGGTCCTTACCTTGTCCAGGAAGCAGAGCTTATCCTTGGTCTTGGCGTCCAAGATCTCCACCTCAAAAAAAACCACAGCTTTTTTAGTTTTCTTGGCCGGCTTGCGCTTGGACGGCGCAGGGGCCGTCGCGGGGGCCGCGGTGGGGGCCGGGGCGCGTTTGGCTTCCAGAGCCAGCGCGTCCATGGTCTCTGCTCGATTGGTTTTTTGAGACGTGAGCCTCCGTCTCACATCCCGAGTGGAACCGGAGTATGCACATGCACACACACACACACACACACACACACAGCCTTCAACCTAAAAGAGCAGCCAATCAGCCGAGAGGGGATCTCCCCTCAGACTTCTGGCTCAGCCCTCTTGCTTTTTTTGGGGAAGCCGGGACTCCAGCCACCACCGGTCACTATGACGATTTCAGACACAAGTGCTCCAGGGTCCTACGGTATCCGTACGCTGCACCTGACTGGGATTCGAACCCGCCTCAGTTTATGGGCCGAGAACACAAACTGGTCCGCCTAGACCCAGTCTGACAAGTCTAACGTGAACCCTCTTGCGCAACTTCGGCAGCATCTGTTGCGCCCCCTAGTGCTTGGGTGCGTCTCTGAAACGCGAATTATAACCGAATTCGCACTTCTAAGCATCAAGTGTTGTGAAAAAAAAAATTTAATGAATTAAATTGACGCCTCGTGTGTTACGTGTTCCTAAATTGTTATATTTAGATTTAAAACTTACAGACATGGCTGGTCAGTGATTGTTTGCACGGGCCTGCATTCTAATGCAATGAATTAAACACAGCCTAATCAAACCTTCAGCACTCCACCGACTCATCACAAGACTAATTGAGCCTCCAAAACGAGAAACTATTATTAAGTGATGATATAAACTAATGCACGTTTGTATCAAAATCTCACCTCGTAATGCTTCATTTTGCCTCCTGCTTTGAACGCGGTGTCATCCGATATGAGCGACAGGTCCACCATCCAATCAGAGCGCGCCATTTCGCTCGCACGGTCCAATCCGGACCGCCAGACGCTGTTCTTGTTCCGCCCGAGCTGCACAGCCCAAATCACACCGTGTTCACTTCGTAGGCGTTTATTTAAAACTACCGTGTGAGTCGCTTATCGAGCCTTAAGAACACTTTAAAGTTTAAGAATACATACAGTCGTTCATACAGACGTTATTATTCACCACGTTAGGCTTGATATATAAGAAATATATATAATAATATTAATGTACACTTAGTAGGATAAAGGGAGGATCAAGCCGCGTTTGTAGATTGAAAAGGTTCCGGATAAACAAGTGCACTAATCCTGATTGTTTGCTTTTTTCCTCTGAGTTTTCATTAGTATACTATTCAACCCGGTACCAAAATACGATTATAACGCGATTAGTAAATATAACATAATGTATTGCAAAGTTTTGCTTAAAAAAACGTACTTTTACTTATTTACTAATGAAGTCACAGAAAACACTACATTTCCCATAATCCTTAGCGACCAAGAAGCCAATAAGGAGGAGCTCCTGTGAGCGATTTTTCAAGATTTTTTAAAAAATTGATAATATAATGTAGTTGTATATAATATAATAATACAAATACTACTGATATTGTTATTATGATCGATATTACTATCAATAATGATATAATAATAATAAGAAGCGTTTTCTGTGACGGACATCCAATCAGAGCGTCAGAATTCGGGCTGTGTTTTCAATGTTACCATGTTCACTATTTAGGCTGACTCTCTCTCCATCGAATATGATTTAATCTAGTGCACTACGAAGGGCATTAGATCACAAATGTGATTTGGGACGGCGGTCGGCTTCGAGAACGCTTGCGAACGGTTCTAGAAGTTGCTGGAAGTTTCTGCGACGCTTTATAAAGGCGGCACTTACACTTTCTGTTACTACAACAGACGAGCTCGGCTCAGAGACGCTCGCTCCCTAGAAAGTTCCATAAGAATTAAGGGTTTTGATATTTTTTTTTGAGAAGAATTATTTCTTCTTGTTGACGTTTATCGATGGGGAGGATGGCGAAAGACTATTACAGCATTTTAGGGACACACAATGGAGCCTCGGAGGACGAGATCAAGAAAGCTTATCGTAAACAAGCTTTAAAGTACCATCCCGATAAAAACAAGTCTCCCGGTGCCGAGGAGAAATTCAAGGAGGTCGCGGAGGCTTATGACGTCCTGAGTGATCCCAAAAAGAAAGATATCTACGATAAGTTTGGAGAGGAAGGTAAATTATCTATTGTTTCTAATTAAAGAGGCGTTGTTGTTGTTGTTGTTTTGGTGAATTGTTTACCATGGAAACCTCTTGTGGAAAGTTCCCGAGTATTCGAGGCTGAAGCTCAATCCGACTCCGGCTCCTTTCTTTAGTGCACTACTTAGGGTAGAACGTCATTCAGGCTTAGATAGATGGATTACATTGATGTGGGTAGATGGATTAGATATATTAGACAGATTGGATTGGATGGATGAATATATTAGATAGATGGCTAGATTAGGTGGATGGATTTGATTGGATGAATATATAAGATAGATGGCTAGACTAGGTGGATGGATTGGATTGGATGAATATATAAGATAGATGGCTAGACTAGGTGGATGGATTGGATTGGATGGATGAATATATAAGATAGATGGCTAGACTAGGTGGATGGATTGGATTGGATGGATGACCATATTAAATAGATGGCTAGACTAGGTGGGTGGATTGGATTGGATGGATGAATATATTAGATATATGGCTAGATTAGGTGGATGGATTGGATTGGATGAATATATTAGATATATGGCTAGATTAGGTGGATGGATTGGATTGGATGGATGAATATATTAGATAGATGGTTAGACTAGGTGGCTGGATGAATATATTAGATAGATGGCTAGACTAGGTGGATGGATTGGATGAATGAATATATTAGATAGATGGTTAGATTAGGTGGATGGATTGGATGAATGAATATATTAGATAGATGGTTAGATTAGGTGGATGGATGAATATATTAGATAGATGGTTAGACTAGGTGGATGGGTTGGTTAGATTGATATGGAATGAATAAATGAGATGGGTTGATTAGATGAATGGATGGATTAGACAAATATGGATTAATTAGATATAGTAGATGGGTTGGATGGATATACTAGATGGATTACATAGATGGCTAGACTAGATGGGTGGATTAGAAATATGGATGTAAAAATTAGACAGATGAATTGATTAGATTGATATGGAATGATTGATGGAATTGGATGGCTAGACTAAGTGGATTCATTGGATGGATGGGTATTTTAAGTGGATGGATGAATGGATTAATTAGATATATGCATGGATTGGGTGGCTTGGTTGGCTGGATATGTTAGATGGACTGGATGGCTAGGTTGAGTGGATAGATGGATATAATATTCTAAATAAGATGGACTATGTTCTTAAATCATCCCTGCTGCTCGGTGGCGCCACTGGTGGCACTGCTTTGGAACTATGACAGAATATTCCAGAGCTCTAGACAGTTTGGCTCGGGGCAGAGTCTTAAATCTCATGATCACTCGTCCCGTTTCAGAAAGGGCCCGTGGGGATAATGTGGTTGTGTGTTATGAGACCTGTCAGTTCTTTTAGTTGGGTCTTGAGCAACTAACATTGTGTCAGTGTTTTCTGTCATCACAGTTATTTTTGTGTTATCCGTTTTAGGCTTAAAGGGCGGGACTGGCGGAGGTGGTGGGGCGAATGGACCTGGCTTCACCTACACGTTCCAGGGTGACCCCCACGCCATGTTCACAGAGTTTTTTGGCGGCCGGAACCCCTTCGAGAGCATATTCACCATGGGTGGTATGGGTGGCCTGGGCGGTATGGGCGCAGACGACATGGACGTAGATGAGCCCTTCCGTGGGTTTGGCCTGGGCGGCCGCCAGCCTTTTAGCGGGCGTCAGGAGAAGAAGCAGGACCCGCCGGTAACCCACGAGCTGCACGTCAGCCTGGAGGAGGTGCTCAAAGGCTGCACTAAGAAGATGAAGATCTCGAGGCGGAGGCTTGACCCGGATGGGCGTGGCACACGCATGGAGGACAAGCTGCTGACGGTGGAGGTGAAGAAAGGCTGGAAGGAGGGCACTAAGATCACCTTTCCCAAGGAGGGCGATCAGACAGCCACCAACATCCCCGCCGACGTGGTGTTCATCGTGAAGGACAAGCCACACCCCGTTTTCAAGAGGGACGGCTCCGACATCATCTACCCTGCCAAGGTCACACTCAAAGAGGTAACGTTCATGGGATGGGTACTTGTGAATTTGGTAGGAGATAGGAGCGTCCTTACAGTAATGTGTATCTGTGATTATCTTTGTAGCATAATAATCTTTCCAAACAGCAGCAGCATAGTTCACCCATAGGTAGCGTCACAGTTAGCTCTGAGGAAACGAGTATTTTGCGGTAACTGGATATGACTAAAATCACGATCTCCTTTGTCAGGCTCTGTGCGGCTACACAGTGAAGACCCCCACTTTGGACGGACGCACCATCCCACTCGCAGTAACGGAGATCATCCATCCCGGGATGAAGCGGCGACTCCGCGGCGAGGGACTCCCACTCCCCAAAAACCCAGAGCGGCACGGCGACCTGATCGTCGAGTTCGAGGTGAAGTTCCCAGAGAGACTGAACCAGGACGCCAAGGATACCATCGCTCGGGTCCTTTCTTAAAACCTGCAAAGCCTTCAACTCGTCACTATAGGATGTTTTTTATGCACATTTAGATGGGTTGGGTTATCCGCAAGTAAAGCAGTGTTCAGTGTCCCTTTTTATTCTTTGTTCTTTATTTTTTTATTACAATTTTCAAGCTTTTGTTAGGTAATTTTCGTTTATAGCGCCACACCCATTGTTCATGTCATTGTAGATACAAAAACGATCCTTCTTGACAGACAGCGTTTGAGTCTCATAGACCAAAAGAAGAATTTTGCTAGACATTTCTAGCTTAGTAGTTGTAGTAACCAGACTACTAATCAAAAGGTTGTTAGTTTCAGTCTCATCACTACAAAAATGTCACTTTTGGACAGTGACGCCAACGGCTACAGATGTTCTCATTCCAGAGATAAAAACGCTAGCACTATCCAGGGATCCTCATAACGGTCACAGTTATGGCCTCTGCTGGCTGCCTTATCGACCACTGCACCCATATCAGAGTGCAAGTCACTGGTTCAAGGTTCACAACTCTTTTGCCAGCCTTGGCCCCTTGAGCAAGGCTCCTGAACCTCGCCTTGGATAAAATGCTGATCAGGTAAAAGTCAATCCAAAAGAGCATAAAGGACGACATCAGAACTTCGGTCTAACTGCACGATATGCGTAATCATTGAAGATTAAGTATGGAGAGTACACTACTCTCACTGACTGGGGCTTTTAAACCTAGTTGGTCCTGGGAGGTCTTCAACTTGGGTGGTAGGAAATATGAACTTCCAGTAACACTTTTTTAAATGCTGCAAGTCTGGGTATCTGTACTGCTCAGCGCTATTAGCGGTGGTGGTGTAAATATTTGTCATTTTATGACCGCGGAGTAAATCAAGCATAACAGGACTGCAATGGACTTCCATTCACACTGCCCGTACCGCTGTGTGACACTTGCGTGACTGTTTATCGTTATATGCTTTGTACAAAACTGTAAATAAAAATGTTTGGGGTTTTTTCACTTTCAATGTGAGTTAATTTGTTTGTTGAGTTTGTAACATTTTTGGTCCTATTGTACAGTACTCTGGAAGGAAAACGGAACCAGACCACGCCAGTAAATTTGGTTGGAAATCGTCTCAATCCAAGTTTCGTTTTGAAATGAACTAGTTTACCTTCAGTTGTGTTATTTTTAACCCCTTTCTACCCAGCCATCGCCAGCCCAAACACTCAATTCACTTACGTAAGGGTGTGATTGGATTAGGAGACGCACCGTTATTCTTCAGAGGTTAAGTCGTTGGAGCCAGAAACACGGTAACAATTCTTATGAAAACATTATCCAGATCACACGGATTGTGTATGAATGTCTTCGTGAAGGAAGTTGGGCGTTTTATAAATCGTTTGGTGCAGAACAACATGGAAGTTGAACAGTACAGAAAGAGGAACAGCATTGTGAAACTCTTTGACTGGCCTCAGTTCGCTCGTTCTTTATTGGCTGCCGAGATTTGAAATGTAGTTTGTGACTCTTCAGATAGTATTAAACTATTTCATAATAGCTACTGTAAATACATAATGTAAAAATAATATTAAATTCTAAATACCAAAATTTAATAGCATTTGATATGAAACATGGAAATACTTTGGATTAAACCTATTTGAAATCAAATTGGTTCCATTTGGTCCCATGTGCCAGGTGAATAGGGTCATGTCAGTAAGGCCATCCAGCACAATATAAATGGCGTTTTAGATACTTAAGAATTGTAACTCGAGTGCTCAGCAGTGCTCATCTTCCACCATTATGTTTCCAGGTCCTGTATCCAAATCCGAGAACGTGTCCATGGGCCCTGATCACTTGGTGCTGGTTTTATTTTACCGTGCTGTAGATAACTTCAACCGTGCAATTAGGAGTCCTGTAGAAACACGAAAGCAAAAACAATGTCTCTTAATTGTGGCACTTAATTGTGGACAGACAGGGAATTGTATTAGGCTGCACGTGAACAAGTTATCATCAGAGTAGGTGGGGAAATTACAAGGTTAAGGATTGTGGGAGTTTAAGGACTGGAGAGTGAATGGGCAACTAGTGGTTAAGGTACTGGATTTGGGGAAAATGCTAGGTTATTGAGCCCTGAGAGGCCCCTTCACCTGGTCGGTTTGTATACTGTACTGTACGTCTCTTTGTTTAATGATCGAACCTCCCACCCTCTGATAAATAGTCTAGAAGCTGTTGGATTCCACTTACCTGTGGCTGTCAACGGTGCGAGTAAATTTAACATTGTCGTACGTATTCTCCTCCATTCTGTCTGCTTGTGGTCCGACGGAAGCATATGGAGCGTCTTCGGTTCTCTCGGAGACGCGAACTTTACTCAGAGAGTCTCTCACTTTCTTGGGCTTGTCTTGTGATCGGTGCACAATCAAGGCGTACTGAACATCGTCCGGACTTGATTCATCTGGATTGGGGCGATTATTCTCAGTATTGTGGTCACCTACAGTGCTGTAGACGTTGTCCTGTTGAGGAAATAATGTTGTAGTTTGTACATGTTATTCTGGTTAAAGATGAAGTAAATAAGAAATGCAAGACCCACACTGATAACTTGCCTGATTTAAGTTCACATCATTGGCTTGGTCTGCTCGCTTCTTTCTTCTAAGATGTAATAAAAAATAACAATTAGAAACAATTAGACCAACCATCTCATCGTCTTTCTGATCTAAAATCTATCCAATCCGATCATTCAAGTATTTGCTTACCTGATAAATAAAAATATAAAGATTATGGCTAACAAACATCCGGCGACGACTCCACCCGCTGCATAAAGAGCTACATGCAGATTCCCTGTGTACAGACAGAAGTATTAAAACCACTGGATGCAGTAAAATAGCTAAA
>JAOTRQ010048606.1:0-15831 GCA_028565875.1 Hoplisoma paleatum
GAGAGTGCATGTCCCATATTTTCCACAGCCTGTAGAAGTTCAGAACTCCGGTTTAAAGTTTCATTGTTGTTGTTTATTGCTGTCCATGTATGTTGTGTTTTTTCAGATCCAATGATGTCCACTGTGTTCAGGAAATCCTTCAAATGAAAAAGTGTCATTTAGTATATTGTTTTATATCTCCGTCCTCATTACTACTGTTCTCGAAACCTTTTAGTCTACCAACACTGGCATAAAATGCCCATGATGATTAAAATGTTCAGGACAGCTGGTTTGAATGTATAATTTTTAGAATTTGGAATACTTTTTCACCACTTGTCTTTTTTCTTTTTTCTGCCATTAGGAATTAATCTTCCTGATTTAACCTCATTAACACACATGCAATGGTGGTCGAGGAACAGTTAGGGACATGCTTTGCTGTCTTGCTTCTCAGAATCTAATCAACAACCTTCAGATCAAAACTGTGGACAATGCAGAATCCATTATAGACAGGAACGAAAAACATTCCTAAACATGTATGAAAAATTTATTGTGCCAATGGCATTATAGTAAAAATTAGATCCCAAATGTAAAGTTCAACACCTACGAGGACAATGATAAACTAATATCAGGGTGTTGCTGGAGTTTGGCTCAAATTGTGAAGGAGTAGAGAGCATGAGGCATCATTTTCACACATGGAATGGCAACCATAGAGTCCAGTACTGCACCTCATTGGTCATTTTTAAATTCATCAAGAGCTTGTTAGGAAAATAAATCAAATCTTAACAGAAATAAATATTGATTTATTACAGAAAGTAGTGGAAATGATGCCACAACTAATGTGTGACATAATCAAAACTGAAGGGGGTTCAACTAGCTAATAGCTCCACTTTGGATCTTAAAATCTGGGCAGTGGTGGGTTAATGACACATGTAAGCAACACTTTTGCCTCTTTTGTAAGCAAAAACTAAAGAGCTTCAAATTCAGCACAGTGCATAATTATATATTTTTTTATTTTGTTTTACATTATGTCCCCGATAAAAGAATACACATATAAACATACTCACCGTCATGATAGGTTTGTCGACATAACGTGATTGTGAGACAGTAGCGATTTGTTTTAAAAGATCGACAACTGTTATTATAGTGACAAAAGAATCTACAACATATGAAGCACTGTCTTGAGTAGCTGTGCTGAGACTGGAAACGAATGTTGGAATATTGTTGGCCACCAAATTCTGTGGAAGCAAAAAGAAAACAATAAAATAATATATATATAATGATTGTAACTAAAAAGTAAAAAAAAATACCAACAGACCTGAAGGCTTAATGTGTTGATCTTCTTAGGGACACAGTTGTCCTGGATGATTTCCCATTGCTTTGATAAGTTACACTTCGCAGTTAAATACCCAGCCAGACCTTCATTACAGTCACCAATTTGTGTTTCACCAACATTTCCACCTCCGAAAGTTGTATTGTAACAGTCGAAAGCTAAAGAAATTTACAAACTTTAATGGAAATGGCAAATGTAAACCAAGATGGCACAAGTCACAGTTGCTGATTCCTATCTGGGCTTGATGCCAGTATTGAGGGTGCTGATATATTCCCACAACTGCTTCTCTTTGCCCAGACAAATTGTACATGACTGACTAAATGCATGCTTCTGAAAGCCTGTCTGCGTGCACTCTCCAGTTTATAAATCTATGCTTTGTGATTGTGAAAGACGAGTCTTCACCCCCCCCCCCCCCCCAAATGTACGACAAAAAACTAAAGCATGCATTAATTATTTAAGGGGGACATAGTTTACCTCTTTTGAAACAAGTTATAATATGTGTATCGGCTTTTACAAAACATGTTCATGAAGATCTTTACATAAAATCACTCTCACAAAAAATATTAATAGTTTGATTTGTGCCAGTTTTACCCATGACACTTGTATGCTAATAAGCTGTTGCTGTTCACGTCTAACCATACCTCATGTTCATGCTTTGATAGCATTTAATAAACATGAAAATGCCAGAAAACAGGCTTTAAAAACCCTTTCTGACATGATTGAGCAATAAAATGACCTTTTGATGTATGCTGAATTAGCAATTTGCAATGAGTTTGGTATAAAAGTGTCCACGCTGATGAGTAAATATGATCAAAAGTAAAAACCAGAGAATAATAGACTCAAATTCAACAAAAAAACTCATGTTTTCATTATTTTTGTTCTATCCATATTGTGAAACTTTTTGAAACAGGTAGCTGACCGCAGGGTGATCAGAAGAAAATCTCAAAAGAAGAATGGAGACTTTAATGGTTGCACTAGGAATCCAATTTTTCATTACTGTCATTGGGGTATCAGTATATATAAGATCACTCACTCTTGTTGCTTGCAGTAATCGTGATGTTCTTGTTGTAAGTGCCTTTAATGAGCGCGCATGTGACCTTTTCTGTTACGTTACCGGCCTGACAGTTTGTTGTATTGATTTGATATTCACATGTTATGCAGCCAATGGCACCTGTATAACACAATGTAATATTAGTCAACTTAAATCTTGTGTAATTCAACAAGTTTCTATTTCACATGCTTCTTCCAGTTTAGTCAGATTTTGATGACACCATTCCTTTCACCCAAAAATGTAAAGGTATATCGACAACCTTCTGATTTGCAAATGTCAGAGCTCCATTGTACTTCAAATCCCTCCTGAACACAGCACTGCAGTGAAATTGTTGTTTCACTACAGCGAACTACTTTGTCTCCAGTCACTTGGAGATTCGGATCTGGAATTATGATGGTTTCTGAAGCAACAGTTGGTAGCATGTCTATTGTAGTCATGCACTTATATTCACCTAAAAACAAGACAAAACAAAGTAATAAATTGATCTGCACTTTTAACTTGATGTTTGAGTGGTGGATTATTCTCAGCACCACAATGAGATGATATGGTACTGTGTATTGCCTTTGTGTAGCATTTTTACATGCAGATGCAACAAAACATAATAATGTTAATAAAGTATTAAGTGTCTACTGTAGGCAAAACCATTCAAAACAATCAATAATATGAGAACAAAAGTCATTTTCTATTTAGCCTTTTGCTAGTTAAATAAAATAAACATAGTATTAATGTTTAATTATTGCAGTGATATAAAAGAAAGCACACTGAAATTGAAAAGCAGTGATATAATTTTCTTATTATGGCCAATGTTTGGTTTTCATGCTCTGGAAAAGTTTAGACCTTCCTCCATAAATGCAGGTCTGAACAATACCAGAAGTCTTTCTTACCTGCAGCTATTGGAATTTTCATTGGAATTCTAGAAAATTTGCGTGTTTTTAGGCTTGTGAGCTGCTGGAACAAAGCCATTTCTTGCTAGTTACAGTACTAGCATATTACAGATACATAACACAAAAAAATAAGAAATCCAAGTCATTTTAGAATCAGTCACAGTGGATAAATAATTGAAACATCCAAGTGAAATAAGTCTGTTCAAAAACCTTTCTTAGAGTTTATTGATCTAATTAAAAACAATAATCACTTACCGCTATCACTGAGGGATGTGTTTTTCACGATAAGTGTAGTATTGTTGTCTATGATTTGATATTTAGTCGAGTTAGACAGAAAACCCCCGTCCATAGTCCACTGAACAGTGTAGTTTTGAAGAGGTTTACAGTATAGAAGGAGTTCTTCTCCAGGATAAATGGTATCATTTATTTGCCTTAGATCCCCCGGTACTGAAATATAAACACATAGACTCACAGACATAATTGATATTAACTGAAGCATAATTAAAAATAAAATTACACATTTTGAGTAAACACCAGGGTAGTTTGTGTATGAATAAAAGCAGATACAAAAACAACAGTGAGAAAAAATGGATGAGGTCTGATTATGTGGTTCATTATGTAAACTGTGCAAAATGTTAATTTCTTAAAGCTCATTGGTAATTGTGAGGAACGTGTTTCCCCACACAAACTGTTCTGCCTCTGGTCACGCCCCCTCTGGTTGTCACGCCCCCTTTGGTCGTCATACCCTGATGAAGCGCACCTGAGTGCAATTGCTGGGGATTACTCCTTGGTGTATTTAAACCAGTCTTTCCCAGCAATCGGGGCTAGATCATTGTTGTTGTTTCCTGGTGCTGTTTGTTTCTATCTTTGTATGCGCATTATTTAAGTTCTGTTTATTAACACACTGTTTAAGTTTCTGCCAGTTCCAGTGTCCGTCTCCTGGTGTGGGTGTGTTGTGGCAGTCAAAGAGTCCCTGAACCATTTCCTAACAGTGATGAAGAAAATCTTTTTTTATGTTTTTATGTGCTGTATAAGTTTTTTATGTGCTGTATAATGTGTGTACCTACCATTACGCATGAATGAATTAGTGGAAACATTAAATCCTGCATCAGAGAGACTGCCAACAAGGTCCTTGTTTGCTGAAGTCAAATTGAGTTTATCAGTTGTGGCACCAATACTATAGTCTACAATCACACTGCCAGGCCTGTTACACACACACACACACACAAATGTATATAAAAACATTATATACATTTTATTAAAGTATATATAAAATCAACCTAACATACTGTACACAGAAGATTGAGATATGGATGCTAAAGGCTGAGACATAAATGCTGAAAACTAAGACAGACACTGAAGGATAAGACATGGACACAGAAGATTCAGACATGGATGCTGAAGGCTAAGACTAACTATGGGAACAATGAACGAGAACTGGGCTGTGTTCAAAAACATGATTTGTCTACATGCCTAATTATCCTGTCGACTGTTAGGGACAGTGTAGCCTAATGGGTAGAGCATTGGGCTGGGAACCCAAAGGTTGGTGGTTCAAATCCAGGCTCTGCTACACTTCGCCACACTGCTGGGTCCTTGAGCAAGACCCTTAACCCTGTCTGCTGTACGTCAGCTGACCCCAACTTCCAGGCAAGTTGGGATATGCGAAGAGAAACATTTCATTGTTCATCTGTATATGTTTAATGACAAATAAAATTGAATTTGAAATTTGAATTTGAATTACTGTGTCCTTACAAACAATGATAGAATCACCACTTTTGAAGAAAGAACTAAATTAAAAAAATTATAATTGCAGAGAACAGTATTATTTCTTATTTGAAAAGGAATAAAATGTTGAAAAAAACTCGAGTACTCATACCAGATGCATACATCTAAAAAAGATCCAACTCATTTAATGTTGAAACTATGATAATTATGAATGAAGGTGAACAATACAGAAATAAATTCTCTCATCTGTCAGTCACCCACTGTCAGAGCAAAGACTATATCGTGACAATATAGGTTATATAGTAATTGATGAGCTTTTATTAATGCTTTTTTTCTTGGAATGTTCTTAGTCAGAATTACTGGTACTCATAATGTTTGGCTTTAACAACATTACCTGAAACCAACAATTTTTGCAGAACCATGTTGGTAGCCAGGTACCTTGCTGTAACTTTCTTCAATCTGAAAAAAAAGTCAAAGTAAACGTTGTGAATACAATACCACCAGAACACTCCTGCTACAAATATAACAAAATAAATATAGAAGTTACACAGAACTTACCAGTTTATTTATTGTCTCTGTATATGTTTTGTGTGTTGCAGTATTTTTGTCAGTAAGTTCTCTAACAAAGTCCTGGTTTAGTTTCATTGACATTTTTATTTCTAAAGGTGCTGTAAAAACAGTAAATAAACAGTTACAAAAGTTGTAAAATGACTTAGAGCAATGACTTACAGAGTTAACCCTGAAAACTGCTGGTGGTGTAGTTTCTAAACCAATATTTTCTTCCATGAATTATTGTCATTTGATTAAATCAGGATATGATGGTAAATCTAATGATATAAGTAAGTATACCAGACGTAGGCTTGGCAGTTATCACAGGCACAGTTTTGTTGGCTATTGTTGTAGGCCATGTTTTTTTGACTGTAGTTGGATGTATAGTTGAATTGACTGCCGCTGGACGTATAGTTGGGTTGACTGCCGCTGGACGTATGGTTGGGTTGACTGCCGCTGGACGTATGGTTGTGTTGACTGCCACTGGACGTATGGTTGAGTTGACTGCCGCTGGACGTATGGTTGGGTTGACTGCCACTGGACGTATGGTTGAGTTGACTGTTGGTGGACGTATGGTTGGGTTGATTACTGGTGGATATTTAGTTGAGTTGACTGCTGGTAGAGGCATGGTTGTGTTATCTATAATTAGAGATGTGGGTGGAAGGAATAATATTTAGAGATCTCTGGTGAATTTCTTACCACTGCCACATAGTCACTACTCTTACTTGTGTGCATGTCTGAATACCTTTTCTAATATCAAGTTTGTCTAAACACATGACCAGAAAAAAATATCTTTATAATGCCAGTGGCATGTATTATTATTCATTGTGCTGACTGTAGAATAATACAAATACATAGCGATATAAGTTTAAATATGAATAAAACATGAGTGCATTTCACACGAGTAGTAAAGTGAATATATGAATTTTAATTCTTTAAATTAAAAACAAAGGAGGTATACTAATTGTTATAACTATGAGGCACAATATACTGGTGTAAAAAGGAACAGACTGACAATGCGCCTCCTCAGTAGTGTATGGAGATCAAACTACATTATCAACTTGTTATACTCATCTAGATTTAGATGAATAGTTATAGCCAAGAAAACATATTTAAAAGCATTCTGTTGATTTACATTTTGTGCTGTAAGTTAGATTAGCTGGGTAAGATAAATTAATGACTAATGCACTAAACTAAGCACTGAATCTTTGCTAACAATTGCTTTTCTACAACAGAAATAATGTTTATGGGATCAAACAGATAATGAAAGATGAGTTTACCTGTAGTGATGTTTATATCATAAATGATGACATTATTTATAGTGTAGGGTAGTGGGAGGTAATTCAGAAAGTATCTAAGCTGATTAAAAACTGTTATATCCAAAATATCAATCTCAAATTCAACTTGATAGTCAAACAGAGTCGAGGGGACTGTGGTTGGGGCCTCTGAAAAGAAGAAATTAGTGAAAATGTTTAGTGGAAATAATTGCATGAATGTAAACATCTTATATCAGAAAATGTGTGATGGGATTTTACCTGTTGTTGGACATGCTGAAACGTAAAAACAAGAGTAAGAACAAAAGTAAAAACAAGAAAATTATACATATATACCAAAAAAGTTTTTAACTAGTTAGTCATTTAATAATAAAGAAACAAATAAAGTATTTTTCACATACGAATGAGCTCATTCATTGGTTGACAGAACTGTCCATCATCTGGTAGATCATTGATGCAGTCACATGATTTACCGGTGATGCCATCACAAGATCCATAATTTCTGCACTTGTCACATGGCCAGAAATATTGATTCTCACACTGGCACTGGTATACAGTATTGCTCAAAGTACAGACTGTAGAATAACACAAATAAATCACAGTACATCAGGTGATTCTATTAAAACTTTGTATATGGTTAAAAGAAGAATGAAACGTTAATGCACTTTACTACAGTGGATAATAACTGCATATAATAACAGCTATAATAACAGCTATAACTGATAATAACAACTTTACTGAGTAACTTGAACTGATTTAGTGAGTTTTGCTGAAACACACTCTAAACACCCAACTAGTAGAATCCTAATATCATTAGAAATCATTGAGATATATTATTTACATTTAGAGTACACATCACATTTATTCCCCCATATATTGATGGTATTTATATTGTCAGCCCATTCATGCACATATCACTATAATAGTGCAGCGGGCTTAGCTGGCAATATTCTGTTTTTAGAAGAAATATATGTATACAGCTTACATATAACACTACACACAAATACTTAGCGTTACCAAAATCAGTTCTTATTTATGTGTAGATTTTTATATTCAATTATATTATTATTTACAAATGTTTATTAATAAATGACTTTTGATTTCAGGAGCTGCTAAAGGTTCTTTGCAAACAAAAACATAAAGCATGAATGAACAGGTATGTTTAATTATATCTTTTGTATCTATGTGTACCATGTAAACATGCAGTATATATTCAGTTAATTTCACTTTCCTTCACATCAAACACCAAATTAATTATTCCCACTATGAAGGTTCAGAAAAATCTAATGAAAAACTAGTTTAAATCAACACTGAAAGTGTTTCCGTCAAATTGATAAATACTTGGCTGGGATTGAAAAGGGAGATCTTATTAGGACACATAAATTGTTCTCTAACAATAAGTCTTGTGACTGAATCATGTGTTATTTATTTTTCTAGCATGTAGTATGTGTCCTGAAAAGCATTTTGTCCTAGGTTTTATTAAGCTTCCTAATAATCCTATATGGTGGTACTGTCGCCTACAGCAAGATTCCCAGGTTGTGGGTTTCCTCTGGATACTCCGGTTTCCACCCACAGTCCAAAAATATGCACTAGTGCATATTTGTGAAAATGCTATAATTGTCCTATAGATTCACAAAATCCCAGTAGCGATACAGGTTGGAGAAAGACTTGGCAACCTGCTCCATAAAAAAAATCTTTGGTGAGAAAATTGGTAGAAGAGAGAATAATCCTATATGAGGCAATTTAATGGGGGGATTGGTGCATTCAGCTGATGTCATAATAACACTCCCGAAATTACACCTCCCATATAGGGTGCCCCCATGTTGTATAATGTGGTGCTAGTGAAGGAATGATTTATGTGAATGATAGTCGGATAATGCTGTTGGTGTGTTTGTTCATGTGAAGGAGCACACACATCTGTATTTAGTTGGGCAAAACTTTCATTAAATCTAATCAAGTAAAATAGTTTGATTGACAGATATATTGATCCTCACATGAAGAATGAAATCAGAGTGTACTTAACATTACTAATACATTAGTTTAAAAAATATATTTTTGTGCGATATTTAGGTAATTTAGTAGATGAGTTACCTGTAGTGATGGATATATCAGATATGGTGACATTATTTATAGTGTAGGGTGGATGGAAAAAATTCAGAAGATTTTTCAGCTGATTAAAAACTGTTATATCCACAACATCAATCTCAACTTCAACTTGATACTCAAACAGAGTCGGAGGGGCTGTGGTTGGCACTAAATACAATTACACAATTAAAGAGAATTGCAAGAATTACAACATCTTGTGATAGAAAATGTGTGATGGGATTTTACCTGTTGTTGCACAAGCTGAAATGTACAAGAAGTAAAGAAATAAAGACGAGAACATTATTGATACATAATAAAAATCAATAAAGAACTATTTAATTTCAGATTGTATACATACGAAAAAGTTCATTCATTGGTTGGCAGAACTGTCCATCATCTGGTAGATCATTGATGCAGCCACATGCATTATCTGTGATGCCATTACAAGATCCATAATTTATGCACTTGTCACATGGCCAGAAATACGGATCCTCACACTGGCACTGGGATACAGTATTACTCAAAGTACAGACTGTAAAATAACAAATATATTGAAATAAATGAAATTATTTTCCAAAAAGATATTATGCCTCTTTTTAAACAATTAGAATATGGGCTCTATAAAACATGCCCATAATGTTTTTGGACAAAATCACTCTCACATAAAGAGATAATTTTATTTTAATTCTTCTCAGTTTGTCATTTTCTGAACTCGCTGTTTTGAGTTATGCTGCTTATGCTAATAAGCTGTTGCCAGAAACGCTCCACCTCCCTGTGTTTATGTTTTAATAACATTTCATAAATGTGAAAATAGAGGTTTAGTTTGAAATAGAGCAAAGTGGAAAACTGACTTTTTTAAGGACAATTTACTTTTAGAAATTATCGAGCTGTGAATTGAGTCGATCAGCTTTGTGCTTCATTTCTGATTACATAAAAACGTCATTGTTAAAACTATATTGAGCATATGCTGTTAAACAAAGTATGAAGTTGAGTAAAGTTAAACAAAAAATGAAAACTGTGTAAACTTTACACTACTAACAATTATAATCTAGTGGAATATTTAAGTAACTTAGCAGTTAGTGGAAGATGAGTTACCTGTAGTGATGTTTATATCAGATATGGTGACATTATTTACAGTGTAGGGTAGGGGGAGGTAATTCAGAAGGTTTTTCAGCTGATTAAAAACTGTTTTATCCACAACATCAATCTCAACTTCAACTTTATATTCAAACAGAGTCGGGGGGACTGTGGTTGGGACTGGAAAAAAAACGTAATTGAAGACAATAATTTCAAGAATTACAACATCTTGTGATAGAAAATGTGTGATGTGGAATTTACCTGTTGTTGCACATGCTGAAACGTAAAAGAAGTAAAAAAGTAACGACGAGAAAATTATTGATACATAATACAAAACAATAAAAAAAATTTTTTTTCAGATTGTGTACATACGAAAAAGCTCATTCATTGGTTGGCAGAACTGTCCATCATCTGGAATATCATTTATGCAGCCACATGCATTATCTGTGATGCCATCACAAGATCCATAATTTCTGCACTTGTCACATGGCCAGAAATATTGATCCTCACACTGGCACTGGGATACAGTATTACTCAAAGTACAGACTGTAGAATAACACAAATTTATTAAAATAAACTTAAAAAAATACATATTAGGCCTTTTTTAAACAATTAAAATATGGGCTCTATAAAACATGCCTATAAAGTTTGTTTGACAAAATCACTCTCACATAAAGAGATATTTTTATTTTAATTCTTTTCAATTCAAGTCATTTTCTGAACTCTGTGTTTTGAGCTATGCCAGTTATACTAATAAGCTGTTGCCATAAGCTGGTTTAGTTTCAAATAAAGGTAAAGCGGAAAATAAAGTTTCTTTCAAAGCACACTTTACTTTTAGAAATTATCGAGCTATAAAATATGTCGATCAGCTTTGTGCTGCTTTTTAAATTATTTAAAAACATAATTGCTAAAACTATATTGAGCATATGCTGTTAAACAAAGTATGAAGTTGAGTAAAGTTAAACAAAGAATGAAAGCTGTGTAAACTTCACACTACTAAAAATTATAATTTAGTGAAATGTTTAGAAGATTCAGTAATAAGTGGAAGATGAGTTACCTGTAGTGATAGTTATATCAGATATGGTGACATTATTTACAGTGTAGGGTAGGGGGAAGTAAATATAAATAAGTAATCAAGTGATATTACTAAAATAACATAAATACGGAAAGGTTAAAATATGGATAAAATTTTGCATTTTATATGACAATTAAATTTATTGTATTACAGTTCTGGACGATTAAAGTCCACTATTAAAGTGCACTGTATTAGAGAATCCGCTAGAAATAATAATATTTTAATGAATTATTGCTAATATCTCATTTCAGTGGCTCATTTAATGTTCATGAGAACAAACAGATAAAGGAAGATGAGTTACCTGTAGTGATGTTTATATCAGATATGGTGACATTATTTACAGTGTAGGGTAGGGGAAGGTAATTCAGAAGGTTTTTCAGCTGATTAAAAACTGTTAAATCCAAAATATCAATCTCAACTTCAACTTGATATTCAAACAGAGTCTGAGGGACTGTGATTGGGACTGAAAAAATAAGATTTAGTGAAATGATTTAGTGGAAATAATTACATGAAAGTAAACATCTTATAGCAGAAAATGTGTGATGGGATTTTACCTGTTATTGAACATGCTGAAACATACAAAAAAGTAAAAAAGTAAAGACAAGAAAAGTATTGATACATAAAACAAAAAAAATGAAAACTATTTAATTTCAGATTAAATACAGATATACATACGAAAAAGCTCATTCATTGGTTGGCAGAACTGTCCGTCATCTGGAATATCATTGATGCAGCCACATGAGTTAGCCGGGATGCCATCACAAGATCCATAATTTCTGCACTGGTCACATGGCCAGAAATATTGATCCTCACACTGGCACTGGGATACAGTATTACTCAAAGTACAGACTGTAGAATAACACAAATATATTAAAATAAAACAGATGGATTCACCAAAAAACTGATATTCAAAGTGGACAAATCATGAATCTTTTTAAACAATTGGACTTTAGGTTCTATAAAATCTTCATCAATGAAAAAATCCATGAAGTGTTTTGCAAAAAATCACTTTCGCATAAATATATTTTTTTAGTCAGTTTAAGCCCTTTTCGGAACTTTCCACCTTCCTGTGTAAGGATTCGAGGTTCCGTGACGGCCAGTCAAGTACTCTGTGTCCTGATCAGTGTGGAGGCACCCCAAACTCTGTTTCCCAATTTCTGTCATAGACTCTCTTTGTTCTGTCTCAACTTGGTTTTGAATGACTTTGTACCGCGTCCCAGGGACAGTAAAGAATCTGTTCCAAACCTAGCAGCCTATGTTTGCGTGTGGTGTGTTTTTGGCGTTAGGAGTTCCATCCTTACACCAATTCCTAACATCCTGTGTTTATGTTTTATGACATTTAATAAATGTGAAAATAATAAAGAGTTTTAGTTTTTTAAAAAAAACTTTTTTTAAACATAATTACTTGAGCTATAAACTGAGTCGATTAGCTTTGTGCTGCATTTTAGATTAGATACAAACTAGCAGTTAGCTCAACAAAGATAGACCACAAATCTATAAAGTACTTATAGATCATCTGCTGACTTGCCATGAATCGTAGGTACAGAGCTCTCCTGCAGTATAATCCTGCTGTTTGTATTCTTAATACCACTGTAAAGTATTTTTGCAGCCTACAACAAAACTCTTCATGTAAGACTTTCCTTTGTAGAAAATACCCATGTGTATTTGTCAATATTGTACATAGAACAGTAATAAGCCCAAACTCGAATTCTAAAGTAATCTACTAGACAGCTGGATTTGCCAGGTGATGTGGGGTACAGAGGAGGTTCTAATGCATATCAGGTTGATATTATATCACAATACCATACAAGTCAAAATGGCTTGTATTTGTAATCATTAAGAGAAGCGGAATGGAATGTTTAAAGAAACAGTAGGAAAGGAGGTTTTCTCACTTCTGTACACCAGTAAAGGTGTGGTTACAAATCCAACTTATTTGTTTCACTAGCTTTGTGAAGCTTTAAATAAACATGTTTCACTATTGTTGGTCAGCAATAATGTTTTATATTTTGTGTAGTTATTCTAGTAGTAGTGAAATGATTCTGGTTTTGTAGCTTAATGCATGTAGGCATCTCAAACATTAGCATCAGAAACCCAACGCACAATGTTAGCAATTTTTCTTCTTCCAGATCGGTATTGTGTATTCGGCACCAAAGTGCATAAAAACGAAATAATTAAAAAAATCAGAGCTGACCTGTTGTGATGTTTATGCTGACGATTTCTGTATAGTTATCAACCTGTATTGGAAAACTAGTCAATGACAGGGATGATTTGATGGCTTCAATCATCATGGCTTGGGAAACGTTCACCTCCACGATAATGATGTACTCCAGTATATCTGTGTTGGCTGAAAACAATAATGTTATTTTATTTAAAAAGACAGACATTAAAATGCAGTAATGCCTTCACCCACTAATATCTAAAATAAAATAAAAATACATTTGCAAACTAACCATCTCGCTTTTCTCTAAAGTGATCCAGTTCTTCATCTGTAAAAGTGAACTGACAAAAAATAAAAACAAAAAGTAACTGTATTCTTCTTCTTAATGTATTAGCATTCTAATGTTATGTTATTATTGCTCTTATTATTTGTAGTAGTAAAATATACATAATATAATAATAATAATAGCAATGATATACTAATAATACATAATATTAATAATATTAATAATAGTATTATTATACTATTTTATTATTATAATATATTATGGTATTTTATTATTATTATATTAAAGTCTTTAATTTATTTATAATAAATACACACTGATTAATTCAGTGCATTGCAGTGCCAGTCCGAAGCACAGAGAATTGTGAGGGTTGTGCAGAGAACTATGCCAAGTCAATGATGCAGATCAAGATCAGTAGATAAAATAAAATTAGACATTACTAATATATAATATTGTTTGATTGTAAAATTATATTGTTGTTATAAGCTGTTATTTTATTTGAAGTGTTTGAGTAACTAATCACACACAGAGAATAGAATTATGTAATATAAATTTTAATATTTTAATCATGATGTGTTGCACCCAAAATAATATCTAAAACATAATATTTACATCTAAAAGCAGATCTGTCATCTCAGGAAGTCCTTGCGAATTCACCAAACACATATGAGAAAGCAAAATGGCACCAACTCCCAGGAACCACTGTGATGATTTTCCTATTGAAAGTATAAAATAAAACATAATGTTTTATCAAATTAGGGCCACAGAAAAAAATGTATATGTTTAACAAAGTGTTGAAAAATGTTTGACATGTTAATATATTTAAAAGCTACAAAAAACTTTTCTAGAAACTTTATTAAGAATTAAAACAAAACATACAGATATGTGAGTGCAACTGACTGGACTGGTTCCTTAAAACAAAAATAAAATTGCTAAATCTAGTGTCTATTTAATCCAATGGGACAAAATTCCCATCTCAGCATTTTTCCATTAGTGATTGCCATCGCAGAACGTGATCTGCTTTAATAACTTGGAATAGTTTTTATGCCAGATACCAATTCTGAAACAAACCATCCCTATTTATCTTACCTTTGGGCTGACACTACAACGTACTGAATTATGCATTCAAATGGTTAAGAACCTATATGACAATTCAGTTTTTTTTATTACCAATGCATGTTTTTGGACTATAAAATGATACATGAGCACCTGCTAAACCTGCTGTTCTGCGCTTGAATTTAAAATAACACAGATGCTTAATTTTTGTAATTTTTAACTGATATTGCAAATTGTTTTTTGGCAAATGTCAAATTATGTAAACAAAAAATGCTTTAAAAATTGCAAAGTAAGCAAACAAGACAAAAATTCTTAAATATTTCATGTTACTAGCCTTTGTCTTAAAAACAAACCGGTTCCGTTGAATTCTCTGAATCAGTAGCACACTTGTCTACTAAAGTATGATTGCCTTTAAAGCAAAATATGAATGAAATCTCTCCATCTTGTTTGTTTCTTTTCAGCACATTGACACATGATCTAAGGTTGTTTAGCAAAATAAGGTTGATAAAAACACAGCAATTTTCTCTGCCAAAGCTCCATAAATGTGTACCTAACCTTGCTAAACATTTGGATGGAAAGCCGGTTAGTGACACACTCATCATGGAAGGGTCACACAAAGCCATTCCTAAAGAAAAAAAGCAGGCTGTTTACATAGTGTATATTACAAGTATATTAATGGAAAGTTGAGTGGAAGGAATACGTATTGTACACAAGCAAGAAAAGTTTATTTGGGGATTCACAAGAAGTAGAGTGCTGCTGATTCATTCCATCAAGAACCAGACGCAAGAAAAATCAACTTAGACATTTAAAAGGTTTGTGTTAAAAACACAGTCGGGAATTTACCGGCCTATGAAGACACATTTATCACATGTGTTATAGCCGTAATTATTAGCTGAGCAATTGGTTGGTAAAAGTTAATAGGAAGAAGATTACATGAACATGTAGTAGGATAGCTGGCTGCATGTTAGGAGAGTCATACCTTGCTCTCAGTGAGAGGGTGAAATGAGGAGAAAGTAACACCAGAGAGCAGAGCATGTACATATACCAGAATTTGCAGTGCCAGTAACCAGGGTGGATATGTTGTCTTTTTAGTACCAGTAAATTGGCTGCTGATGACAGCCACTTATTTGTGTACTGTAAAGAATTAGGCAGATGTTTTGGCCTACGGCAGATAGTCAGAAGGGGGAGGGTTGAGTATTGTACTCAATGTCGTAACAAGTTTTTCAGAGATAGATAGATAGATAGATAGATAGATAGATAGATAGATAGATAGATAGATAGATAGATAGATAGATAGATAGA